>JASCZI010241838.1:42932-56631 GCA_036250425.1 Stylosanthes scabra | reverse complement strand
AAAAAAATATATATATATATATATATATATATATATATATATATATATATATATATATATATATATTCAATTCTAAATAAATTAAACCTTTTGAGTCACCAATATTACTCACTGCAATGCCTTTCACACTTGTGGGTTCCATTCTCTTTAATATTCTCTATCTTCAATTCATGTAAATTATATATATCACACTACATGCTTAACGTACTACAAATCTAGCTACCATTATAATGAAAGTTTGAAATGCAACATAAAACGAAGAAGGAAGAAGCCAAGCCAGCTGTAAAAACTAAAGATTATGAGTCTCGGGGGACATGCATTGTGGAACAGTCAAACCACATTCTTTCCTCTTTTTACAAATATTTCAATAATCAACTTTTAACAATAATTAAATTAAAGCTGCCTGCACATTCAAATTTTCACATCCATCTATATATATATATGTCTAAGCCCAATTATATAAGCACCAACTAATAATAATATGTAAAACTTATTTTTACACACTCATTAACTAAACTCTAATAATATTTATGCAGAGTTAGTGAAAATAAAAGAGAAACCAATTTCGTGTGTTTTTTTTTTTTTTTATAAAAAAAGTTTATTAAATATGTCTTAATCTATATATTAAGTACGTTGTCAATATGTATGTGAGTATTGGCTTAAGGATAATCAATAATAAGCTAAATCTTTAACTTTTGGAATTTACATCAGCTTAATTTTAATATGTATATGAGTATTGGCTTAATCTATTTATTGGTTGTGTAAAAAATTTTTATTGTATAAAAAAAATAAATTCTTTGTACATATATAGGTGGGTCTGATATGTCTAAGTTAATGAAGCCGTAAATTTACTTGTTATATATGCTTTGTTAAAAATTTGTTAAGAAACATGCAAACCAAATCATTCGAATATCATCAAGTCCAAAGATACTATTATATATATATATATATACTGATAATACCATAATAAGGCACAGTAATAGTCATTTTGGATCAACACATTCGAGATCCCTTGCTTCCAAGTAGAGAAATCAAATTGTCTTCTTCCTCATATATGGATCACTTTTCAAACTTTGAAATATAATGTTCCAATGATTTGAGCACGTAATAAGCCCTCTCTCCTCCTTTTAAAGGGTTTTGTGTTGCATTGATGACCCCAAAATGAGAGACCCTCATTATTACCTACTTAGTGGTGCTCTTCATCAATAAAGACTAGTCTTCATCAATCATGAATTTCCCTACTTATATATATATATATATATATATCCATTATTCCCCTCTCTCTTTCCAAAAATTCTCTACTATGATATCAACCACTCACTGTGTTTTTATTAACTTTATTATTTACTTTTCACACAGTAAACAAATTAAAGCAATATAACCTGATCATATATTATGAAACTTTCAATCATGAGGTAAGTGTAAACAGCAAGCTTAAAAGGGCATTAATTGGATATATTCCATAAATTAGCTTTTTAAAAAGTAACAAACCCTAGCTAGGTCATATCTTTGTCTGCCTTTTAATTTTATTGTACAATAGTGTTCAAATTATGTATTAACCTCAAAAGTTTCAAAACTCTGTTTGTTATTAGTTTAATTGTTGGTTTACTAATTTTGAATTATGATCATTTATGCTTCTTTGAGAATGTCATTAATTACATGGCATCATACACTTTTGAATGTTCTTTAATTTCCAATTTTCCACGCATTTTTTATTGCGATTTTTAATTTGTATAATTAATTTTTTAAAAGTTTTCGTAGTCAACATTTATTTGAACAATATTAACCAATAAAAATTTCTTTTTTTCTCTCTCACTTATGGCTTTTTTCTTATTTCTCACCTTATTTTTCTTCTTTTCGAACTCTTGCATACCCGTTGATCATCAATTCATTAGTTAGGAATGCGCCTTACAATAAAATAAAATAAACTCTAGTCCTTTAGTTTTATTTTATGTTTTATTACGCTATCTTTGTTTTTTTTTTTTTTATTTTAGAAATCACTAAGCAGAAATTTATTAAAAGTAAAGGTTATAATGATTAAATTTCATATCATAGGCTTCGCGTCATGCTTCGAATGTAGCAAGGGTCAAATTAATATGACTACGTTAGGACCCATATGCTTCAATTCATTTGGTCAAAGATATGTCTAATCCTGCTTTCTCAGTAACTATTTATTATTTTGCATGGAAATTGAAGACGTCACAACGAGTGTAACTCATCAAGTACCAAAATGCAACAACTTAGGAAACGAATTCATAGAAACATTATAGCTATTCATTTTAATCTTATCTTATTATCTTATTAATACTGTAAATAACTAATTAAATCATAATATAAGTAGTGTTAATATCATAGAAATAAAGTCATTTATATACATCCTTTTCTATCTTCTGCTTTAATTTTTTAGAAAAATGATATCATGACATATATTTTTTTTAAATTTGTCATTATTTATGCTACTTATGTCATGTCATAAAAAAGTTAATTATATCAAAAGTCCTTAATAATTATCATGCATATAAACACAACAAACCTTATCTAACAAAAATATAAAAAAGTTATTAATTAACCATATCTAAACAAATATATATACTATAGTACGATCTCGAGATCCTACCTTTCATGCATCTCAATAAGAATATAATCAATTGATATGATCATGATAAGATAAAGCTTTTAACTTGAATTAAAAGAAGGCATAAAAGGAAAAAATTAACTCAAGAATGCAACCAAAGTTAAACAAAAATGTTTGAGATTGAGATATAGATATCAACTCTAATTAGACAAAACTACTCAAAAAGTAAGGTAAAGTTTAAAATTAGGTTAAAATCTTCTAGGAGTAGTTCTTATAAAACAAAAACAAATTAATAATAATATTACATACTATTATAAGTTCCACATCTCTCAAATATATAATCTCTAAATAATTATAAATATAAGACATTTTTTCATCTTTTAAGTTAATTTTGAAGTTAAATTAAGCTCATTTTATCTTATTTTTAATATAATATCCATAATATTAGAACATATTAGATCCTATGTTGTTAGATTATCTAGGCATAAAAAGAGTATATTGGAAATTTCACATCTCTTAATATATTGCAAATTTCACATCTCTCAATTAGATATAGTCTTTAATTTTTTTTATACATACAAAATATCTCTCTCCTTTTAATTAAGTTATTTTTGGATTAAGGTAGGTCTATTATATTCTATCTCAATTCCATAGATACTGTAGTGAAGGCATATGAATGTCCATTATTATTGCAGCATGTTTTAATGAATTGAGAGTAGTGAGATATATTAAGACAAAAGGTGAATGAGAGATAAGTAGTGGTAAAAAAAAAAAAAAAAAAAGAGAGAGAGAGGCAATAATGCTTGTATGGACACTTGCTTTTTGGGTACTTGAGGAATACATTAAGACAAATTATATGTTTCGTATATATTTGTACAAATAAAGTTGAAAATAATAAAAAATGCATGTGATCGATGTATTGCAATTTACTTTTATGTTCTCTTTAATTAATTTATTCTGTTTGATCATAACTGGTTAGGTTATTCAATTCAGTATTTTTTGTGTTGGATTGTAGTTAAGAAAAAAATTATGAATTTTGGGGGTCCCCACAAACATGAGGAGAGAGACATGCAGACATGCATAGTGAATAATAATGTGTAGCAGAAAATAACCAAGCAACATAATCGAATCTAGTTATTCATTCAACATATAGTAATCGAATCTAGTTATTCATTCAACATATAGTTTTTATTTGTGATGATATATATGCTCTTGTTCTATGTGTATGTAATATAATAACGATGAAGCACATGCATGAACAATATATATTACCACATGAAGATCTATACACTGCAAACTTCAGCTTTTCAAACTTGCTTGTCCAAATATAAATAATGACCTTACATATATAATTTTATTATTATTATCATGTTTTTATATCTTAATATAAGATCATGCAGTATAACGTGCAGTAGTGTATGCATATATGGCCAGTTCTCATATTTGAAAATAGAATTATTCAATCTGCTGGTTTCTCATATTTAGAAAAAGAAGCTATAATAATACAAAGAAATATATCAATTAGAGAATCGAACACTACTACAAGTTAAATTTGTTACAGGAGCAAACACATACATCAGAAAGAAAGAGTGTGCTAGCTAGCTAGCCAGTACACATTAATTAATTAAATTTTAACAAAAAAGAAGTTTTTTTTTTTTTTTTTTTTTATAAAGATAGTGGGTTTCGAATATGAGAGAACAAGGAAGGAGAATTTTAGCAAATGCTATTTGAGTTATAGCTAGTTGAGAAGAAGAAGCTTACTTGCTTAGCTTTTTTACTAAGGAATAGTATAAATAATTAATATTTTTCTAACCAATAAATTAGCTAATAAAAAATAGAATATCTGTAATCATTGTTTATAGAACTTCTACAATAAAAAAAATAGAACATTCAAAATCTAAAACAACCAATAATTAAAAAAAATATACAATATTCAAAACCTAAAAAAATAAAATATCTAATATAAATTGTTGGCTAATATTAACTAATTTTTTATTGATTAACTAGCATTTTTATTGTTTTACTAATAACACTCCTTTTCTTTTAACATAAAATTTGAAGACTTAAAAGGAAAAGAAGAAGGAGGGGAACGAAAAGAAGTAGTATAAATTAAAGAAGGCGGTTGTGTGTGTTGTAAACATTATTTGTATAAAGATTGATGAATGATGATTCAACAACTCTATCACACATACTAATAACTAAATTGAAAATCTTTATTATCTCTTCTTCTTGTCTTGAGAGGGTGGCGGGGTCGGGGTCAGGGGTGTTCCATTCAAGTTATGCGCTCACCACCACCAACTAACTGCGCCGGATTGCAGCACACTCTCACGGCGGAGGCTGCTTCTGTGCTCAAGCACTCTCTCCTCTTAGCTCGCCGGAGAGGCCATGCACAGCTCACTCCACTCCACGTGGCACCAACTCTCCTCTCTCTCTCTCCCTCCTTCAAACGTGCCTGCCTCACATCTCACCCTCCTCCTCCTCCTCCTTCTTCTTCATCTCATCACCACCTTCTCCAATGCAGAGCCCTCGAGCTTTGCTTCAACGTGGCCCTCAACAGGCTCCCTACAACTCCCTCTCCTTTCCTTCACTCTTCTCTTCAGCCTTCTCTCTCCAACGCCCTCATCGCTGCCCTCAAGCGAGCCCAGGCTCACCAACGCAGAGGCTCCCTCGACCACCACCAGAATCAGCCTCTTCTCACCACCATTAAGATTGAGCTTGAACACCTCACAATATCCATTCTCGATGACCCTAGCGTCAGCCGTGTCATGAGAGAAGCTGGCTTCTCCAGCACCGCCGTTAAGAACAACTTGGAAGACTCCTCTAATAACTCTCCACCTTCTTCTGTCTTCCATTGCTATAACCCTTCTGGTGGTGGTGTTTTTTCTTCTCCTTGCTCCCCTTCTGCTTCTGACAACACTAACAGCAACCTTCTCTTTTCTTCTCCGCCTAAGAAACCGCCCTCGCCGTTGCTGTATCCCTTCATTGCACCATCTTCTTATAGTAAGGAGGAGGATGTGAAAGCGGTTATGGATATTCTTCTAAAGAAGATGAAGAAGAATGCTGTCATAGTTGGTGACTCCGTTTCATTGACAGAAGCTCTTGTCGGAGAGATAATTGGAAGGTTTCAGAGATCAGAGGTGCCTCATGAGTTGAAGACAGCAGAGTTCATCAGATTCCACCATTTCAGATCATTGAAGCACATGAAGAGAAGCGAAGTTGACATGAAACTCATGGAACTAAAGAGGAAAGTAGTGGATGGTAATAATGGCCATGGTGGTGGTGGCATCATTGTCTACATTGGAGACCTGAAGTGGACAGTAGTGGAGGAGGAACAAGAAGAAGAAGAAGGTGGCGGCGGTTATAGCAGAGCAGTGGATCATGTGGTTTCGGAAATAGGCAAGTTGTTCTCTAGAAGTGAATGTGGGGAAACACCAAAGAAAGTGTGGCTAATGGCAACAGCAACATATCAAACATACATCAAGTGTCAAATGAGACAGCCACCTCTTGAGATTCAATGGTGTCTTCAGCCTCTTCTTCTTCCTTCAGCTGAACTTGCCTTGACTCTCCATTCTTCCAGGTATTAACTAATTCATTAGTCTCATATATGATTTTGTTATTCTTCTTCTATTTTTATTTCTATTTCTGTGTTGGGATATAGTATTTCGATGCTATGTTTCTATGCCATCGTATGTTATATTCATTGATGTAGGTATTTAATTAACTACTAAATGCATGTGTTTATTGATGTTAGATGTAATTAATGCAAAAAATGTGTAAATATATAAAAGGAAGAATAATGGAAGAGAAAGTGAAAAAGAGAAAAAACATAAGCATGTAAAAGTTGGGGAGGCATGATCATTCTCCTTGAAAGCATTATTGTTTGTTTTGCATTTTGTATCGTAGTACTATGTACGGTGGTCTGGGGTCTTCTGGGCTATGGTCTCAAAAGCAAGGGTTGGTTGGTATAAGGCAGATCAGAAGTGATGCAGAGAAACCCTTTTTCTGCTTCCCTTTATTTTGTCACTGCATATACCTCTTAATTTCACATTACGCATTCACATGATATTCAGTTACTTTTACTTTATCAAAAGCAAAAACATCAATAATAAACAACAAAAGACCCTTCTTGTTATTGCTAGAAATTATGTCCAAAATAAACAGTGCATATTTCTTTAATTTGGATGTTAATTTATTTTTAACACTTATTTCTTTTGGCTAGTAGTGTGCATGGTTCAAAGATGAGCATCTCTCAGAACCCATATCATGATGCAATGGAAACAAAGCTCAATTGCTGTGAAGAATGTGCCTCAAATTTTGAGAAGGAATCTCAGCTTCTCAGATCAGGCCACAAGAAAACATTACCTTTATGGCTTCAGCCTCATAGCACTACCGAAGCCCACCACAAGGTATTAATTAATTGATTAAACAAACAAATAAAATAAAATATTTGAATGATAATTGAATGTATTATTAAATTTCAGGATGAATTAACAGAGTTGAAAAGAAAATGGAATAGACTATGCCAGTGTCTTCATCACCAAACCAAAGAAGAAGCTCAGAATTATTGGAGCAACAATGGAAGTTGGAATGCAAAGTCCTTCCCTTACAACAATAATTCATCAAGTTCTGTATGTTTTACAGCTAAACCAGCAACACTACCAACACATAGCTCCAATCTTGTACCTAGATTCAGGAGTCAAAATTCATGCACCATTGAGTGCAATTTCAGCCATAAAAGGCAAGAGACAACAGAACCAGTCTTAGGTTCCATGGAATTATTGGAAGATAAAGAAGTCATAAAGACTACTCTTGCTCTTGGGAATGGTGGTTCTTCTTCTGGTTCAGGTAGTGAAACGGTGGTGGTGGAAAATATAACTGATAGAACACTGCGAAGAGCTCATTTTTGTAAACTGTTGCAGGAGAATTTGCCATGGCACTCTGAGACTGTTCCTTCCATAGCAGAGGCCTTGCTTCATTCCAAATCCGCAAAGCAAAGTAACATCACTTTGTTGTTCTTGCAAGGAAACGACAAGATTGGCAAAACAAGGTTGGCACTTGCTGTTAAAGAATCACTCTTTGGCTCACAAGATAACAAGCTTCTTCACATGGACATGCTCAAGAAGAAGAAAGAGGCTTCCATGGCTTCTTCACATTCTGATGTGCTGGTTCAAGCATTGAAATCCCATGATCAGAAACTTGTGGTGCTCATTGAAAATGTTGACTTTGCTGATGCCCAGTTCAGGAAATGCATCTCTGATGGATTTGAAACAGGAAAGTTTGGAAATTTAAGAGTAGCAGAAGAGAATTCATCAAGCCAAGTAGTGTTCATATTGACAAGTGATGGATTCAGAAGCAATAATGAAGAGAAAAATCAGGACTTTGTGATGAAGTTCATGTTGCAGATCAGTGAAACCAAGCCTAATAATAACTTGGAGCCACCAATTTTTGGCCACAAGCGCAGGGCTGAACTGGATTTGTTTTCCAAGATCAAGAGCCCAAGAATTGAAGAGAAGAATGAACAATGTAATAGCAGAAAAAAGGACTTTTCAAGAAACTCAAGCTTTAACACCCTTGATCTCAACATGAAAGCTGATGAAGATGATGATCATGATGATAAAACAGGAGAGAGTAGCCCAATTTCAAGTGATTTGACTCTTGAAACTGTGGCTGATCCACTGAACCCTAATGGCTTCCTTGATTCCATTGAGAACAAGTTTGAATTCATCACAAGTCCAGCTAGGGAGAGGGAAAAGTCAGAGATGTTCTTAACTAAGATCAAAGGGTGTTTTGAGGATGCTTGTGGTGGGAAGCAGAATCTGGTGAATTTTAGTGTAGATGAGAGGGTAATTCAGGAAATATGTAATAGGTGTGGCTATTTTACTAACAGCCTATTTGAGAAATGGCTGAAAGATATTTTTCAAAGAAGCTTATTAGAAAGAGTTAACCATGGAGGGGGGGAAGAGAAGGGTATACTTTTTAGACTTTGTTGGGGTGGTAATGGTAAAGAAGATGATAGAAATTTGGATAGGAATGAGGGGTTTATGGGTTCACCTCTGCCAAAGTGTATTCAAGTTAATTACTTGATGGAGGGGTGAACGATTTTGGGTACTATTAGAGGGTTTCTTTGTAAAATTTGTCCACAAGGTGTAAAATGGGAATGGGAATAGCTTTGTGTAAAATGTTAATTAATCTTTCATAATAGTATGTGTTTGTTTTCCTTTTGTTTTATTAGCCCTGAGTTCAATGTTCTTAACACTTTAGAGTGGTGATATATAATATATATGCACAACAAATATTATGGTATAATTAAGTAACGACGAATACTCATCATGTGAAGTTACTCGTTAAACACTCTTAGATAATCTGACATATTCGACTAAAATGTAATCTAAAAAGTTTAAAGTAAATGTAATCTAAAAAGTTTAAAGTGACAACTTCATTAACTGCACCTGAGTTTTCCTGTTAAGGAACATGAGTTTTCCGTTAAGGAACATGCAGATATATTAAGTGCCAAATGAGTAATTAATTAGCATCTATGTAAGTGTAAAACATAATAATTGTTCACCTTTTTCAATTTTTTGGCGCTTTGGAATGTAAGTGCGGACAAAATGACAGAATAAGATAAAACCAAGACAAGGCCAAGTTTTTATGTTAACTTTCCAAAAATTATTCTTCCATCTGCTCTGTAATCGAAGAACACTCATCATTATTATGTATCTTCGGACTTCACCACAATGCACAGATATAGATAATTTGATATGCAGAAGCAATAATCCACCTTCCTACACTAGAAGACAATAATATTTACACTACTTTATTGTTCCAATTTTATTTCTTCAAAGTTAAAGGGTTTCATGATTTATTGAACGGCAGAAGCTAATAAGTACGTGCGTCCTGTTACTCAAATTAGAACACCATTATGACTTTAATCTTGTGCGTTAGGATCATTCAATTTTATATTGGTTTTAGAAAAAACATGCACTTGAGCGTCCTGCACTCTATGATAGTTAAATGATACATATTCACGAGTCATTATATTATATATAATTGAATTGCAGCATCGACCACAGTCATCACTCATCATAACACTTTGCTTAATATATATATATATATATATATATATATAAAGTCCTGTTTATGTTGTTTACATTGTCCTAGTTGTGGGCCACTGTGTGACATTCTTGGCATTTGCTATAATGTACCAACCACATGATGATGGTTTTGAGTTTCTCCAAAGCTCCCTGCCTTCTAATTCGGCTCTTTCAAAACCGCAATTCTAGTTGGGTCCCTCGCTTTTAATTAGTGCTAAGAGTTATTGATTGTTGTTTTTTTAAGTTGAAAGAATAGAATAGTTCACACTTCACACTTCACAATACAATGGTGGTGCAGTTCTTGTTGTAAAGTACTCCTAGTAAAGTTTTTTAAAAGAATACAAATTTTAGGATCAGCGCAATAAGAATGAAATCATTACCATGCATAGGCCCAGTCCAAGATAGATAAAGCTCAATTCCACAGCTGACAGGCCCACAATAGGCCCAAAATTGCAAACAAAAGTGGCCCAAAAATAGAGCCCAAACAAAAAGGCGCTCCACCAACCACAAAGAAGGTGTAGTCATTATCACTTACCACCTCACCAACTATATTTTTTTTAATCAGAAAGTGGCGGGGTCCACATGGGTCAGTTCACCAACCTGGAGGGTCCCACATCCACCTACTCCCTCAGCATTCTTCTTATTGCCGAATGGGCAACGCCGCAGCGGCAGAGACTCGATAATTGAGGCGAACGACAATGGCAGCAGAGAAATCGGACGTACCCCCTAACTTCTGGGGCCACGTGCCCGAAGAGGAGTACTACACTTCCCAAGGGGTGCGCAACACCAAATCATTCTTCGACACACCACACGGCAAGATCTTCACGCAGAGCTTCCTCCCACTCAACCTCCAACCCAACGAGGTCAAAGCCACCGTCTTCATGACCCACGGCTACGGCTCCGACACCGGTTGGAGCTTCCAGAAGATCTGCATCAACTTCGCCACCTGGGGCTACGCCGTCTTCGCCGCCGATCTCCTCGGCCACGGCCGTTCCGATGGCCTCCGATGCTACCTCGGCGACATGGACAAAGTGGCCTCCGCTTCCCTCTCGTTCTTCCTCCACGTCCGCCGCAGCGAGCCTTACAAGGATCTCCCGGCGTTCCTGTTCGGCGAGTCCATGGGTGGTCTTGCAACCATGCTTATGTACTTTAAATCAGATCCGGACACGTGGACGGGCCTGATCTTCTCAGCACCGCTTTTCGTGATCCCCGAGGACATGAAGCCCAGCAGGCTGCATTTGTTTGCGTATGGGCTTCTTTTTGGACTGGCGGACACGTGGGCTGCTATGCCTGACAACAGGATGGTTGGGAAGGCAATCAGGGATCCCGAGAAGCTGAAGATCATAGCGTCGAACCCGAGGAGGTACACGGGGACACCTAGGGTTGGGACCATGAGGGAGCTCCTTAGGGTTACTCAGTACGTGCAGGATAACTTCTCCAAGGTAACGGCGCCGTTTCTCACAGTGCATGGCACCTCTGACGGTGTTACGTGTCCTTCTTCGTCCAAGTTGCTGTATGAGAAGGCTTCAAGTGAAGACAAGTCGTTGAAGCTGTACGAAGGGATGTACCATTCTTTGATTCAAGGGGAGCCTGACGAGAGTGCTAATCTTGTATTGAGTGACATGAGGGAGTGGATTGATCAGAGGGTTCTTAGGTATGGAAATACTGACAAGAATTCTCAGTAAAAGTATTCGCTGGGTATGTAATGGTCTTAACTCTTGCGGATCATTACTCATTATTCAAGTCTTGATTAAAGGTTAAATGTAATTTGTTTTATGAACGGCATTGTTAACATTTCAGTTGTATTATGTGGTGCAACTTTTACTTTTATATGGCTTTCACAATTCACACATAATTTGAATGAGTTTGTGATCCTAGCAGCTCAAGAATCCCTTGTGTACCTACCTTCAAACAACAACAAAATATTGATCTGTCTAACGTAGTGTTCCAACGTTGTGTGTTGCGCTTGCGCCCCAATACACGTAGTTAACGTGACAAAGTGTAGCTAACGTTGTGTGTAGCTCAAGAATCTCTTGTGTACCTACCTTCGAACAAAGTGTGTATAACGTAGTGTTCCTACGTTGTGTGTTGCGCCTAATAGAAGGGTGCCCCTGACATAGAAATGGTTAATACACGTAGTTAACGTGACAACCATCATTAAAAAGCTTCAATAATTAGCAATGGTACTGCTTCGGCTAAACTCTAGTGTTGCTTTTGAAATACCTTGGAGCAGCCTTTGTGGCTAAGATAACTTGAAACAAACGTAATTAATGCGACGACCATACTTAAGTTGTTGCAATATTACCCTCAGCAATGAATAGTGACACGTACTCTATGCCTTTTTCAGTGTGTTTCGAACCATTAATTCTCTTTTAAAATTCAGTCATTTTTAGCAGAACCCAGTATAAGAGAAGTATATAACCACCTGGGGCAAGGGGGGAAGTGAGAAATAGCTTTCATTACTCCATATAGTAAGCATTACTGCATTAGCGCACATTTTTACAACAAAAAAAATAGAGACATTCGTTCCAGACAAGAATAAGAAAGGGGGGAAAAGGAGGAGGAAGGCTTTCTTTATGGAGTTCCCTCAGATTTACAATTGCTACAGAGATTGGAAATAGGGGGAAAAGAGATGGGATGACCTAAGTTAGAGCTGCTACAAAATGAGAGGAGCAAAGGCTAAACTTACAAGATCAAGGCATGGAAAGGCTAGTATACAAAAAGAATGACACTAAGCCACAGTTGCTAATCTACAAATCTGCTATATATTTTGGGAGCATATACAAAAGGGTGACGAGACTTAAATAATTTCTCACCCCTCAACCGAACAACCCACTACAGTAAACAGGCCAAAGAACTTATAATGAATTAGTATGTGTTCTAAACGAACAGGAATCATCGGGATCACATACAGATGAGCTTGATGAATCTGTTGTGATTTCAAGGTTGAGCAACGGTTTTAATCTTCTATGAACCTCGTCACTCAGCAAACCCATCTCTTCAACAATCATCATAAAAGCAGACTTGCAAGACTCCTCGTCCCTGAAAGCCAGTGTCCATCTTCCATCTACCAAAGCTTTGTTCTTCGATTTCCCATGATCATTGAATTTTGCAGGATCCAAAAAAGGCAAAGAGGATGGCCGGATCCGCAAGTGCAACCATTTTGGATGTTTATCATCAATCTTGGGCTAAACAATGAGAATAAAAAAATCATGAGTCTGTGGTATGTAGGTTAACCAAAGTCTACAAACCAACAGCCAGGAAGATAACAGTGTGAGGCATTATACATACATTACAACCAGCCAAAGGTGCAGCAACCCGAATGACTCCATGGGTCTGCCTCAGTGGCAATTCTTCTGCGAGGACAAGCCATCCAGATGTTCCTACAGAGATTGCAAGAAACCAAAAATGGCGTTCTTTGCCCCTTTCAAAAGCAATTCTACAGGGCACAGCATCGCCTGCAAATAGAAAAATAAGAGAAACTTAACAATCATTAGTTGTTGGCCAAAACTTAAGTCAGAAGAAACTACATGCAAAATACAACCTGGTGGAACTACCATTCATATATGCATTTAAGAAGCCGCCATAATTTACACACTAAATTATTATTAAGACAGCTCAGTTTTTCCTTTACTGTTAAATTTGGAGAAATTTACTGACAGGTGTGAAGTTTATTGCCAGCTTTATAAATTTAGGTTGCTTAACCATCTTAATCCATTATATGGCATTATGGCATCCCAATTTCCACAACATTTTACGGCTTCAAACTCTTTCATAAACACACAGCTAATTTGTCTGCAGTCACGAAAAGCTTCATAGTTCTTTTGATTGCAACATATACTAATCCAATTTGCACAATTAGACATGAGAGATAAATTATTTTGTGCTGACCAGTGGCTAGTACAGAAACTTCAAAACATGCATCTCATTAAATGCCTAAGCCAGAATAATTTTGTTGTCAATCATTAATTCATTACTTGGTTATCAAAAGCTTATATATTTACTATTGGTTAGCTTTGACCAGTTCGCTTGT
>JASCZI010241838.1:19173-37542 GCA_036250425.1 Stylosanthes scabra | reverse complement strand
AATGATCCTGCTCAGCTTTAATATTCGCACAAGCTCGCCCATGACTTGCTTTTCCATGAAGTGTCTGCCAGAATCCAGAACATAAATATAAACTTCCACACCAAAAATTACGCCATGGAACATCACCACTAAGTATTAGGAATCTCACTCAAAAAATCTAGCATCGTGCTGGTCGCCATAAGTTATCAACTCCGCAATCGATCTCAGTGCCTCAATAACAAATTCCTTCCCCACACAAACACACAACAAAATTCAGAAAAATTGGAAACACAATACATAAAGCTCTAAAGCTGAAATCGAGCTAATGGCGTTACCTTATTAATCTCATTAACAATTTGAACCTTTGTCAATTGATCAGTTAAGTACCTAAACACCAGAATTCAAATGAATAACTCAGTAAAAGCATGAATTAACCAGAATTCTTCGAGATTCAGAATGTGATTATGAATAATTTGAGCGAATTGGAGATAAACGAGGGGGAAATGAGGAGTGTGACCTGAGTTGATCTAAGGAGAAACGATCTCTGGATCTCCAGAAGGATAACCACATGGTTGTGAAGAATCAAGCGTGGAAATCGAGCTCAATTGAATTCATCCTGCATCGAAGATTGAAACTGCTCGTCGATCTTCGCGAGCAGCTTCGGTGGGAAAAGAGAGAAAGAGAAAGAAGAGAGAGTAGGGTTCTGGAATCTGGAGAGATCTTGCGTTCTGTTTCCGATTTATGATGCAAGCTACTGCAAAATTTCAGATAAATAAACAACAATAATTAAATTAAATAATAATAAATAGTTAATAGTGAAGGATGAATGAACAGAAAACACAACAACACACCACAACTGAAGGTGGTGGAAGGAAGTGCCGTATCGAAGTTCGAAGGGGAAACTGGGGGATTTCTTTTTCAAAATTTAATTAATATTAATTAATTGGGTTAATGCAATTGGTAATACTTGGACATGGAGATGGAATATGCCAGAATGGCTGAATGGAATGACATTATGACATGCGTTTCTCTTGCTTTCTGTGGAGGGTTATTGCAAACTGCAAGGCAAGGATAATAATGGACCATTAACTAAGCTCAATTCCCAAAAAAACAAAGTAACCAAGCCCGTAATGTTACGGACTTAGAACCCAATTCAGTTCGTTGTTCTTTGGGCCCATGCATGTATTTTGGGCCGGGTTAATTCAAGCACGTGCTAATTCTGGTACATTCTTACAGAGAGCTGAGAATTTTATAAAATTAAATAAAAATTAGTTCTTTTCATCTTATTTATTTATTCAGACAAAATATTTTTTTCGGTATTGTTGTTAAAGAACAAATATCAACATGGAGTATATTATTAAGATATAATAAATATAAGGGCCTAATTGTTATATACTTTACCAAACCATTTGCTTGAATCTAAAAGTCACAAAAAAATAATCTCGTATCTATAAAACTTCAAATATAATAGCTTATTATGATTGATCGAGTTAAATATTTCGGTTACTGTGATCAAATATCATGTATATTTTAGGATTTAGAGTGCGTGCAACCTTATTATTTTTGGTCTTAGGTAATTAATATTCATAATTTTTTATCCATTATTTATTTTGGTCTTAAGTAACAAAAGTGTGCCTTGTATAAGTCAGCAACATTTCCTTTATTTATTTTTTATGTCACTATTGTCAAATCCCACGGGAGAGAACGAAGTATGCCTTATAAGGGTGTAGATACCTCTCCTTAGCATGACGCGTTTTGACGAGTGAGCGTGGGGGGCTTATTATTTGTATTCATCTATGATGTATGGATACCGACACGGACACGGCACACGACACGCAATACGTCGACATATCAATCTCAATTTCTTATATGACAACATATATATAAAATATAATATATTTTTAATAAAATTATAATAATATTTTAATATTTTATGCATATTGAAATTTAAATTATTATCTTTAAATATTTTTAATATGTATTTTAATTATATAAAGCTTTTAAGATGATTTTTAATTTTAAGAAATGGTCATATATACTACTTTTAAATTCATTTTAAGAATATAAGTTAAGAATAAAGTTGGACACGCGGACACGTAATGATATTTTGAAGTGTCAAGTGTATCCAAATAGAGATTTTTTTGCTTTTTTTAAGAACACGGATAGACATTTAAGACACGCGTATCAGACAAGTATCGTGAATGTCGTGTCCAAAACGTGTCCGAGACACGGACACGCCAATTTCCGTGCTTTACAGGTATTCATGCATCCACAGCTATTACTATTACTGTATATGAGGAGATTGTCGCAGGGTACGCATAATTAATTGACTAATATGTGGAGAAATGTTTATAAAGGCTACATCTAAGTTTTTCCAACAATAGCTTTTTCTGAAATGATTATTACACCTTAAAAATAACTAATAAATTCATATATTTAATTTTTTTTGTGTTAACATGAATAAAAGAAAAGCTTATCAAATGGTTATTACTATCTTGTTTGATTTGAAATCAATGTGAGTATGGTGGATTGAAGAAGGAGTACTATTAAGTCTGCCACCAATAACAAATTAGCAGCCATAGTGATGGTTGAAATGTTGACGCTGGTTTGGAAAAAGAGTGCCATCCAAGAAATTGAGATTTTTTTTCAGAGTATTATTATATTATATTAGCCTTCATTTAATATGTACATATATACATACATGAACTTGCATTTCATTTCCAAATTTTGTCCTACTGTCATAGCACAATTTTTTGTGTTTCACTTCATGTCACAAAATCAACTATACAGCAGTGGTTCTCTTTATAAAATGATTTCTTTTCCATATCCATGATATCATTAATGAGATATATAACTCCAAATTTCATGAGAGTTATTTCATTTAATCAAATAATAATAAAATTATCACTAATATATACATATTTTATTAAGAAGTGCCTTTTGTCTGTTTCTAAAATTACCATTAGATGTTTTAAGAAGATGTAAAAATAATTTACTTTTTCAAGTATCGCATATTTTAAAATAAAATAATTTTATTACAAATGTTTATTAATATATATTTTTTTAAATACTAGTAATTTTTACATGTTTCAACTAGAAGAACGGTCACATACAATGCACACACCGTCACAGACACGTATATATGAAGAGTATTTTTTTACATGATGTATATTAATGAAGAAAGAGAAATTGTATTTTACATCATGTATTCTACAATAATCTAGGCATCTCCACATCCAAATCCAATGCATATCATTATCATGACGGAGATTGTATATAAAAGCAAAAAGAAGAGCAGCTATAAATAGGCATGAACGTACCACCAAGTGGAATGATCCATCACTTTTGAGTTATTCCTTAAAATAATTAAATCCCTGGAATGTGGCTGGTTTACATGTGTGAGGAGGAGAAGGAGCTTGGAAAGCAGCAGGCACCAGGTTCATGCCCATACTGCAGAGGTAAGGTTCAAGCCACCGATGTCGAGACTCAGTGCAAGTTCTGCTTTTTGCCCATGTGCTTCAACATCAAGCGAAAGTACTTTTGTACCCTTTGCTCTCGTCGTCTTGAACTTTACTACCATAACTAAAGGTAGACCTTCATTCATCAGTCATCATTAAACAAATCAAATTTCTCCAACCCCTACAAGCAATTTAAATTTGAGATCAAAGCATAAAAAAAAGTATGATTGGTTATTAATATATAGAATCTTAGTTAATCTTATGTCATCAATTATTTGTTAACGTAAAATTATTTAGATAAATAAGATAATTATTTATGGAAATATATCTATTATATATTACTCTATGATAGTGTCAAAGACTGATGGTGCCTGTGTGAATGACTTGACCCTCCATGACTCTATCTTCATCCTTTTTTTGTTTTTCATTCTTATATTTCTTTCATTTCTTATATTGTTCTTTTCTCTTTCAATTCCATTGTTTTCGGGTTTTTCTAAAATCTTTTCCCAAATAAATCATACTTTATGAAAGCCACTATTGATATATCTTACAAATTAGAGATTCAATTCAATACTGTCTCTTATGATTCTCAAATCAACCTTTTGGATAAGAAATAGATAGTTGATAATATAATGCTGCACGTAAATAATGCTTTCATGGTTTGATTCAATATTGTCCCTTATAGTTCAATTGACATGTTTTAGTTAACAATTTCTTACCACTCAAATATTGCATTATTCTAATATAGCCAGGCCACTATCAAACTAATTAATTGATAATTGTTTAACAACATTTTTGCTAATTGGATGCTAGATATGTAGCTTTGTTTTTGTATTGATGTTACTTAGAACATTTCAATGCTTGATTTTTCGGATCATATATAATGCTAAAATCAATATTATTTACGAAATTATAGATAATTTAATATAATATTTGAGATTAATAGGTTTAATACATGGTCTTAATTAAAGACAATAATGAAATGAAAGATTGAGTACATATTTTTTTTAGTGATTGAATTGTTGAGTACTGCATATTTCTTTATTTATTTATTTATTTTTTGTGATTAGCAGGCCTACTACTAGGACCCTGACCCTCTTATATACAAAACTAATTTATAAATAATAATACTCATTCTCTCAATCCATACAGCAAGCATTTATAAGTTAATGTATTATGACACTATGTTCATAACTCAGATCAATTTAGGCATAAATACAATAGCATAAAAAAAAAAGAAGTCATTTGCAATCGACTTGTATGTCCAAATAGGACACATGTACAAAATATCCCGTTAAAGACTAAAATCTTATTGTTGCTGATATGTATTTATATAAGTAGGTGATATGACGTTTTTGGCTGAATCTAAATGTACTTAGTTGCTTGTATTTTACTTGGTTTATTGATCACGGGTGGACTATTATTGTAGATGAAGTGAGGCTGGGTTGCAGATATGAGAAAAATAAATGAAGAGGTGTCTAGCTCATGCAAAAACTAAGAAAATAAATAGTAAGGTGGATTTGGTAAAGCTTTTCGAAGGGGTGCTTGTGTTTTTAAAAAGCAGAAGCACCTCGTTTTGTGTTTGATAAATAAAAAGACGACGTGCTTGTGCTTGCAGCTTTTAAAAGATAGGGGTGCTTTTGAAAGCAACTGAAAGAGAGCTTTTCAAAGATGACTTGTGCTTATCAAAATTGAAAAGTCCTATATAATTCTATTTATTAATAAATATCCACATTTATTATTACATTTATATCTGTTATGTTCATTTTAAATTTTAAAGCCATTTTACCAAATACAATTATTATTACTTGTGCTTATTAAAAGATCATTTTTATTTAATTTTATCAAACACATATGCTACGGTTTTTAAAAAGCTATCTTTTAAAAGACAACTTTCATAAATTACTTTTAAAAAGTAAAAAATTTACCAAACCTACCCTAAGATTCCTGACCTGCATACATGATTGAGAATCTGACTACCCCACCACTACCCTCTTCACCGTGATTCTAAATCATCCACCTCCATGATATTGATTTAATCTTCTTACCTTACTTGCTCTTGCACAAACTTGCCTCTGATTCTAATATCCTTCAAAACCCACCCCACCTGCCATTTCAACAGCTCTATAGTCATCTTTGAGAAATTTAATTTAGGACTAAGTATATAAGATGAAAGAAAAATAGGTGTCATATGATAATTGTCTAATTTTTTTTTCATCTAAATGCTAAAAATAGTAATATATGTTACAAACACATAAGTTTCCATTTTGTTTTTCTCTTAATATTACTATTAGGAAACAACAATGCAACTAGAAATAGAATAGTGTGTACAATTCGATCCACAGGCGTAAGAAGTTAATGAAAACTGATATATTTGTGTTGGATTTTTTTTTTCTATTTAAAATATTTCGAAGACAACATATTTATAAATATACTTGATGGTGATGATAATTTCGTATGATTATTTTTATTCTATTTGAATGATAAAATTTTTAATTACAGATAATATATTTTTTTATTTTAAATAATAATTTAATTATTAATTTTTTAAAAATTTTCTAAAATTGTTGTTAAATATTTAGTATATAAGTATAGGATTTCCATAAATATATGATATGTATAAATAAATATGATAATATATTCTAAGGAAAAGGATGAATGTAGCTTTCGGACGTAGCTTTCGATGATGAGTAGGCATTCTAGTAGGCAATATCACCAGCTTTCTTCTGGTAAAAGCCACAGCCGCTTGTGGGTCATGGCTGCTATTTATAACAACACAGCCAATACACTTTTAATTTCTTTAGGACCTACCTAGTTGTTTTAATTTAGTGAAGTACAAGTTTTGTTCTGCAATTTTGACTGTTTTCTACTTAAACTTAGGATGCTTGAAATTACGGGGTTGTTTTAATTTGTTTGAAAGTTTTGTTCTGTTACTCCACCACAGATCATTTTCTCTGCGTTAAAATAATAAATGTTAATTTAGTAAAAATAATAAATATGTTGTTATACTTTAATTAAGATTTTCGAGTTAAGTATTTAAGATAGCAGAGAGTATTTCCCAAGTTTGACTGTGAAATCCATGTCATGAAGAACTAACCCTCACATCCATTATTACCAAATAATAATCCAATGAGTCTGCCATGGAACTCCTTTTCTTTTGAAGAAGGGTGATTAAAGGAATCATCATCATGTTGGATGTTGGATAACATAATAGTATCAACATGAATAAGAAAAATCATTGCTGATAAAAGGATTCACCTGGCTAGAACTCTTAATTAATGAGATAAATTTTCATTCTTGGCATTGTTATTCTCAATCAAGAGATTTTATCATTGTTAGTTGCAATAAGTCGCACGTCAATACTATGTAACCAATAAAATTTCAGCAATATCCAACAACTTAAATTTGATGGTTCTATTTATTTAGGTTTTGAATTGCCTGTTTCTATAATAAATATAAAGTAGTATCGAATATTCTATTTTTTTAAAAAATTACACTGCCTTTCATGATGGACGTTCTATAAATAGTAAATACAGATGTTCTATTTTTATTAGCTGATTTATTGATTAGAAAAATATTATAAATCACCTATACTTTTTCTAACTCACAATACGTCTTTTTTATTTGCCCGTAATACCACTCTAGTATGTTAATGGAAGTATATTTCAGAATCAGGTGTTATTGTATTTTTAACCATTAATCTTATTTGATTTTAATTATAAAATATATATATAATTAAAATCAATGACTAAAAACACAGGAACATGGATGTTCTCGGACATACAGGAGACATTTCCTATGTTATTTTGTATGTCGGGTCAAATGAAAAATAACATATTTTGTTGGGTTAAAAACTTAATTAACATAGAAAGGTCAAGAATTTAAAATTGTAAATATAACCTTGGCTTTTCGAAATGCGAAACCCTAATTTTGAGTCTACTAAAACCCTAGTTTCAGTTGCGGTCTGCAAGGTTTCTCTGAGCTTCGTTTCGTTGCCAAGGTAGCAACCCGAAGAGGAAGAAGAAACTCTTCGCCGCATGCCTGCAACTCCATCTGCCAACAAAAAAGACGCTTCTACCCTCCTCGCTTTCACTCCTCGCCAAGTACTTCTCTCAACCAATCAAACCATGAAGCAATCCTCTTCCAACTTCAAGCTTCTTCTTCATCAATCCATTGCTCGTTACTTGGAGCGCAGTTCCTTCTCCAAAACCCTAAAAAAGTTCCGCAAAGAAGCTCAAATCCAGGTGGATTATTGCTTCCCAATTGTGCCTTTATTTTCCCCTTTAGAATTTCCTATGTTGCAAATTCGAACAGGAATGCTAACTGCTTCACAAATTTTAGCTACTTGTGATTCGTAGATGGACAATAATCATATTATCATGCTTATTTTATACTCGGAAGTTGTGGTTTTGATGCAATAAATTAGAAGGATTACTTTAAATTGAGAAGAAAAGCTTCTTGCTTGGATGGCAAGTTTGCTTTTAGATATTATATTTGTGTGTTGATAGCAGAGAATGTGTGTGGTGTGCTGTGATATCACATTATAGGATGAAATTCTTCAATGTCCTGCTGTATATGTGCTTTTGCTTCTCAATGTTGAGTAACAAATTGATGAGACTCTGGCTTTTTCCTTCTGTTGTTTGATATTGTTGCTCCTGCTTCTAATGCAGAAAGATAATATCGAGGATTCGTCGATTGATATAGAAGAAATGTGCCTCAAGTATTTGGAGATACGGTAAGGCTAGAACTGTTGGCTTTGTGTTGTTTCAATGCCCATTTGCTCCAAGCTGTCTAGACTGTGGATGGATATTTTATTTATGTAATTCTTTTTCTTGGACCAGAAATATATTTCAAAAAGAGGAGACTCCAATTTGATATTCTCTAATTATAGGTACTCTTGTTGAAGCATATTTTAACTGTGGTCTTGCTACATTCGTAAAAGATCTTGATATTTGTGGTGGCTTTAAGATTTTAAGAATATAATTGCCAAAGAGCTTATGTTTAAACTTCCAAGGGTTATGTCAGTATATCTACTGCAAGCTTATAATGCATAATAGTGTCATCAATGAAACATTTTTTTTTTTCATTTTGGCATGGAAATCAATGACTTGTATTTCTCTTGATTTTTTTTTTTTAAATTTATTCTTATGAAAGTTCTGAACATATATAATGAGAAACCCTTACTATTTTCCAAGTTTGAAGGACACTACATAACCTGTCAAATTGTTCATTTGAGAACTATGCATCAACGAGACAGTGACAATTGTAATTACTAATTAACAAGGTTCTAATAATGCGAAAATCCAATAACATATATTCAATTGATGCTGCATCAGTTAGTCTCTGCACATGAGTTATGTTTTGGGTTTGAAGACGTCGATTTATGCTTTTTCTTTGTTTTACGTTTTTCATCTTTCTTACTTGTTTCATCTCTTTCCAGTGATAAAGATGCGAAGTCAAATATCCAAGATCAGAAAGATCTAGGTATGATTAGAAATCATTGAATTCTTCTCTTTTGTAATGGCTGTTTTCTCTTTCTTTCTCTATACTTGCACTGTGTATCGCTGTTTCTTCCGGGGCCTGCCAACTAAAATCTTTATGTTCAATCTTCTACTACTTGCAAGTTAATGGCACACAATCTGAAAACAAAGAGGGCAAATCCAAGGACAAGAAGAAAAAGAAAAACAAGTTAGATTCTGAGTCTCTTGCTAGTTTAGAAGATAACCAAGTGGAGTTGCAAACTAAGGTTACAGAACAGAAGGGAAAGGATGACATATCTGCAGCTGACAAAATTGTTGATGTTGCTGAGGCAGAGAAGAAATCCAAGGACAAAAAGAAAAAGAAAAACAAGGAAAATAGTAAAGGGGATGCAACAGAGGAGACTGGAGGTTGCAATGGAACTGTTTCAAAAAAGGATAACACCAAAGAATCAAATAAAGAAGTGACAAATGATGAGGAGAAGAAAGATACAAAGAAAAGAAAAAGACTAACTTCTGAAGAAAACGGTCAACAGGTTGTAGACAAAAAGGCCGCTGAGGAACCCAAACGTAGAAAAGTAGAAAACTTAGATGAATCGAAGGAAGGAGAGAAGCTAAAAAAAACAAGGGTAGACAATGGAAGTGACTCAAATTCCAGTAAAGAAAATGTTGAGAATGGGCAAACTGATGGGCAGCTTGAAAGTGATGGAGGGAAATCTTCGGCACAGAGATCTCAGAAGAAACAACAGATGGAATCAGCTGAGGTATGCTGTAACTAATGGTTGTGCCCTGAATATTTATTTAGTTTTTAGGTGGCACTTTGAAGTCTCACTATTAAGTCACTCACAATTATTTCTTCCCACATATAAGCTTTTGATGAAATTAACCTTTTGATTTAAGATACCAAATTCATTGTGGTTGCTAAGATTTGATTTTCCTTGAAATTCTTGTCTATGCAACTGTTATTGTAGCAGAAATCTGCAAAGAAAGCATTTCAACGAGTACAAGTTGAAAAGGTGCAGTTTGCTGATGAGAGGCTTCAGGATAACTCCTATTGGGCAAAGGTTTGTTCAATTGATCGTTTTTCCATTCGCTGTTGCGATTCTTTCCTGGGTTGCAATGTCTAACAAATTTGTGATGCAGTCCGGTGCTGAGTCTGGTTATGGAGCCAAAGCAGAGGAAATCCTTGGCCAAGTTAGAGGAAGGTTTGTTACTTTACTTGTAGCTTCCATGCATTGTTTGCATCAGCTTTTGCCAGAGTTTTACGGTATCTAATTCATTTTACCCTTGCAGGGATTTTCGTCATGAGAAGACCAAGAAGAAACGTGGGAGTTACAGGGGAGGACAGATTGATTTAGAGTCCCACTCCGTAAAATTCAATTATTCTGATGAAGAATAACGTTGAAGCATCCATTTTTTTGGTCTTCCTTAGGAGAAGAAAAATTCCTTCAGATGCTGCTACTGCAGCACTGTTAAAACTGGCGTTGCCATCATAATTTTGTTTAATCATATTTTATATGTGCTGAGACGAATTTATTTTCAGGTGGACAACTTGTTTGTGTCAACCGTCAAAGACTAAGCATTGCCTTTGGATTTTTTTTTTTGGGGGACATGCCTTTTGAAGTTTAACGCATTAAGTTCATTTATTTATTCTGGGCTGAATGGTTTGCAAAGTTGGGTTGAAGAATACCTCTCTTTGGGGACAGACTGTTAAATATGGGCTATGACCCAGTTTTGGCCCAACGGAGCGCAAAGGAAAATGAAGAATGTTGAACACATTAAAAAAAAACGCATAAAATACCCAAAATAATGAGATAAAAATTATACCAAAAAAAAAAAAAAAGAGAGATAAAAAGTTCTGAAATGTTGTTGATACCGCAAAAGACACATAACTGTGCAAGGCTATGAATAAACATGGGGCTAATGGTATTGATACTATGAAGTGTGAAGTGTTGATCCCTATTTGAAAATGACATGTCAGAATTTAAAAGCGGTTACATCCACCGACACACCGATTCCATGTATTTGAGCTTCATCGTCTCATCTAATTCCATGCATGCCGACGAAGATGAACCGTCATTAACGGAACAAGATCATAATAGTACATATATACTACTTTTCAAGTCAATGACTTAGTAAATTTCCTGTCTTATTATGTTTCGACTTTCATAAACATTTTTCTTGTTCTCCACGGCATTCATTTAATATAGTCATATTATATTGTCCGATCACTAATCACGTTCAAACTTCATAAATTCATGCAACGAAATTTGAAGAAAACTAGTGTCTAGGATACACAACATTGTAAAAGATAATGTGAGGGAGACAACATTAAAGTCTTTTCCGATAGAATTGTTATTAGAAATACAAAATTTAAAACCTAAAAAAAATAGAAAATTGTTATTTGAATTTTGATTGCTTACCTAACAAAGTTTAAAAATAAAGACTAATAAGTAAAAATAGAAAAGGAAAAACATAAAGACGACTAAGTATATATGAATGTATGAATGACTTTCAGACTTGGCTGAGCATAATGAACTTCAGTGGAAATTAAAATATAAACAATTTACATAAAATTCGTCAGAAACTTCCCATGCAGAAGTAGCGTAATTCTTTAAGTTCTACTATGAAGCTTTCAAGTCAGAAAATTAAAACTGCATCATGTAATACAATTATTACCGTCGTTAGAACTGTAAATAATAATCTTCATGCTAGAACTGTCAATATCTTGTTTACAGTAATTTATTCTACTATCGATTATCTTCTGATGGTTAAAAAAGTTGTACAACAGTTTGATCATGTGATTGAGAGGGACTACTTATTATACATATAACCAAACAACATTTTCATTTGCATTCGTACATTATACTATGCAAAGTACTATATATATGACGAACAAAAAAATTACACTCATCATGCATGTTAGATGTTACTTATAAGCAAGGTATCAATAATAGTGCTATATAGAAATTTCCGAGAAGTTTCGTGAATGTGTCGTTTAATCTTCTTGTCGTACTATTCAGTGTATAACGTGGACTCAAGAGAAAGCTAAGACTGATGTCTTATTATAATAACGTGGATATTGCTTAATTAGATTAGATTATCAACAAACCATGCATTCTAATTAATTAACCTGAAAAATAAAAGAAGGAACAAGCAGCAACTGGAATTGATTAGAATGAAGTTCGTGATAAGTTTGCTTCTTTGCATTGGGTTCTTTTAAAGCGCGTTTGGTTCGTTGTATTATATATATTCTCGGATTCAGATTCGGTGGGGGTGGTGGTGGTTAGTTTTATTTTACCATAAAATCCAAGATTACTCGCTGGCGCCATTTTTTCTGTTGTCAACTTTCTAGCTATCTTCCAACTCCAAAGAGCCAAGGTAACTGCCTTACTAGTCAAGCCAAGAATCTTTGCGTCATCTGTGTTTTATTTTGTTAAACCAACAATAATCTGTTACTTTTTTTATTTCAAAGGTAAGTTATGCTTTTATTGAGTACTAAAAGAGATATATGTTACTAAATTTGTTACTAATTGCACGTCGGCGGTCAACACTTGAAAAATAACCTTTTAATAAGGTTTCAGGCTCTCCCATCATATAAGCTAGTTTTTGTGGTGATAGTTCTTTTAATATCTTATTGCTCGTAGGGCTTTTATTGAGAGTCGATTAACCGAAAGAGGTTATCTACAGAAGGTTCTTATCGACAAAAAATCGAGTGAAGAGCCATTGAATTAAGTGCGGCAGAGTTGAGTCGTCGAGTCGTTAGCTTTTAAAGGAGATACTATATTATGAATCCCAAATTAAGAGGTTAACACCTGAAAAAGAGTGTTAATCTTAGGCTCTTCTAACACATGAACTAACTTCGTAACAAAGTTACTTGCTCAAAATAGCGTGGGAAATATTATTAATAAAATAAATAAAAAATTTCAATTTAAACAATAATTTTAAACTAATTAATAAGACATGAACTACTATTCTACTGACATCAAACATATATATACCTTGCTTTACTTAGTTATATTAGTCCTACGTCCCTACCGATGAGAAAGTTAGAAGTAAAATATAAAGCATAAAATAACAAAGGAAGGTTCAAGGAAAAAAAAAGGCAGCATCATATGCGAGAATTAAATAGAGATAGTCGCAGACCAAAAGAAATCTGCATTATTCTCCAAATAATTAAAATTAAAGTTATCCAATTAGTTTCCTCCTTCATTCATGCATTTTGTTGTTATCTTGATTCTGATAATCTCTCACGTCTTCCGCTACTTTCATCTGTGCACTATAAGGTGAACATGCATGCATATACTATATTTTGCAAAACTCACTCTTATTATTATTCAACTAATTAAGGTAGCTAGCATAACCTTTTTATTCTTGCTGCACTATATATATATATTTGTCTCTTGAGTTTTTCACCATGATGGCATGTTAAAGGTGATTCTTCATACTTAAATTCATTGGATACAAATTAAAATATACATTCTGTATACATGTTCTTGTCTCTTCACACATGTGATGAGAAGTTATGTTCAATGATAATGCTATTTTGAATAGCTAGATTCTATATACCACTTGAATAACAAAATTTATTATTTTTAACAAATTAATACTTGATCAATACTTTAAATTTTAAATTTACACTCTAAACCTTAGTAATATAAAAATAAAGTTAAATCTTGACTAATATTAATAAGAAGAAAATATTCCCCCTAATATTTATCTTTTTATAAAGTATATGAATTTTTTTATCCTCTATAACATTCTGATTTTATCCTTATTAGTAAACTTTTTTTTAATCTTCAAATTGATTTGATTAATTAAATTTTTACCTATGTAATAGTGAATACAATTAAAAAAAAATCTGATGAATTATAAGACATGGTTCATGCCTTCATAGAGCGGCCCACAACCCCTCGTGATTCATCATTCACACAACTTTGGTGGTGGTGGGGGTCAGGGTCATGCACTAATAAAACATGTTATATATACACACATATATATAGATAGAAATATATATGTAAATGTAATCCGTGACACACATGCATCGATCATCTATCTAATATATTTGCAACATATCTTCTTCATATCTTGATGGTGTGATTCTCCTCCTTTCAGTAACCACTCAGCTCCCTTCGTTCGATCTACATATATACAGGTAATTATTCAACTCATACTTGTTTTCAATAAATAAATATGTCCATATATATAATTTCAAATTTTGATGAGTTTATTTTAACTCCATCATGTGAACCTTGACTTCTCTATTTCCATCAACATTAATGGAATATGTCGTGTCATACTCTCACGCCCATCATAGTTAAGAATGCCTTCTCACTTATCCTTATCCTTATTAGCTTCATGTTACCATTTTTATAACAAAATCAAAATAATTTTCAATTTCATCTTTTCTGCTGATAATTAATTTGGATTGACGTAGTAATTAGTTCATTAGTCAGCTGAAGTAAGTGTTGGATTTTAAATTATATCTTGTAACTAGAAACAAACCCTAAATGGAGTTCATATATGCAAAACATTAGTCATCAACCTTTTAGTGGGGATTCTTAAAACAAAATCTTCAGAAATGACATTATAAAATTTAAGTTTTATATATTTTAGCTAAGAAAAAAATTAAAGAGCCAACATATTATAATTAATAGAAAGTCAACATATAATTACGAATGATAATTTATATAAATTTTAAATAATAATTTAATTATTGCTTCCTAATTTTGATTCCGCAGTGCTGTTCTTGAGCTAAACGTTACAAAACTGTTACCCTATGGTTCATCAATTCTTCTGTTTCTCCATATCATGTCATATACAACTTCTGCATAGAAAAAATGGTGTCACACACAAACCGAAAAGCAGAATTTGAACAAGTCGTTAGAAATAAGTTAAAAATAATAAAGAAAGAGGGGAATATATTCTTAGCGTAGGTGGATAATAATGATATATACTTGGCTTGAAGCTACCACTTCCACCACCCGTGATTCCAGAACCTCCCAAGTTTCCTCCAAAGAGAGGAAAGTATTTATTTTCTTTTCAAATTAAATGCCAAATTTAAACTGTTTGTTAAGACCCTGGTAGCGAAGGAGTCGTAGTTCAAACAGCATTTGCCCCTCTCCGTTTATTATCTTTGGTAAAAAAAAATAAAAATGAAAACCTAATAACTAGTCTTGTCTAATTTCACTGGTAAGTCAACAAAGAATTCTAGTTAATTAATAGTCAATGCTATAATTGCTCATTGCAATTTCAATGATGATGATTATTATTGATGGAGAATGGTAATGGCACTACGATAGAGAGTGTGACAGTGTGATCTCTCCTGCGACAGGAAGAAGAATGAGTAGTTATGGAAAGGAAGACATAGAAGCTCCTCGGAGCTCCGGTGACATCATCGACGACGGAGGCTCGTCTTCCAGTCCCTTTGATATTGCCAGAACCAAAGATGCTTCCGTTCAACGCCTCAAGCGTTGGAGGGTATGTATTTCTTTATTATTTATATTAATTTCTTTTTCTTTTTTAAATTCAGTCTTTCATATATTATTATATTCATTTTATAAAGGAAGCTGAAATATCTGTCTTATCCAGAATTTTAGTATTTTTAAATTGTTATTGTTATGGAATTTGCAGAGCAAAGCAGGGCCAATTTGCAATTAAGTGTTCTTTCATTCATCTTCTTTATCCTTTTTCCCCTCCTTCTAGTTATCTATGAACATTGCATTTTGACTATTTTGACCTTGAGGTTCAAGCATGGAGAATATGTCAATTAGCACAGGGCATAAAAGATAATGTGCTTGTCTTCTTAGATTGATGTATAATTCTATATAATGTGGGAGCAAGATAAATCCAGTTTCTCATAAGATTTTGTTTAATCTACTTTTGATCTGAAGAGCAGTTCATAACTTCAGAAAATTCCAGATACAGGACTTAATTTTGACTGGTGGATTTAAATTCTATAAGATGGACAGATTTCCAGATATGATATATGCCATGGATATAATGCTAGTTTCGAAAGGAAAAAACTAGGAGGATTGAACCATTAACGGTTATAAGTTATAACACCAGAGGTTATAAAAGAGAGGCAAAATGTAGTTGAGACTGGGAGGATATAAATATGAACACTAGCAGTGGAGAAAGAAAAAATGCAAGAAATGCTTCATTTGATTTTTTCCTTAACTTGTTATTAGCAGTGTTTCTTATTATAATTATATTAGCCTGTTATATCAATAGCTAGTTCAGTTTGATTATTCAGTTTTGTGCTACTTTTAGGCTGTGTATTTGCTTTTGTTTTCTGGAAGTTAGTGTGTTTTTAATGGCAAGACAAAAATTCCTTTTGTTTTTAGCAAGCAGCGCTTGTGCTTAATGCTTCTCGCCGATTTCGCTACACCTTGGACTTGAAGAAAGAAGAAGAAAAGGAGCAAGTTCTGAGAAAGATTAGGGGGCATGTTCAAGTCATCAGAGTTTGTTCCTTGGCTTGTTCTCTTCATAACTTCTCATCTGTCAGACATTAAATGCATTTTAATTAATTATTCTTCCTATTAGGCAGCGTATCTTTTCAAGGAGGCTGCAAATAAATTGAATAGTGGTGAGTCAATCTTCTTGTGGTTATTTGTGTATAAATTGCAGTATACTAGTAGCTGATACGGTTGTCATTTTTGTGGTTTATGGCTTTGTCTTATTATGTTGATAAATTATAAATGGTATCTTAGGTATTATGCTATTCTTAAGTTGTTGCTAGGATATCAGCATAACCAATTATCATTTTTAATGATCTTGTTAGACCTTTATTACAATTATTTGTTCTGCAATGGCTTGATCTAATATAAGTGTAGTGCCTATTTATGGTTATGGGTCTTGTCTTTTCTCCCACTATTGGTGATGTCTTTTAACTTTCAGAATTAGGAATTGTCCCACATCCTCCAAGCTCCACTGGAGAATTTCAAATTGGGGAAGAGCTACTTTCTTCAATTGCAAGGGATCATAATACTGCTGCTCTGCAAGAAAAAGGAGGGGTAAGTGTGCCAATAAGAGTTCTTTCTTAACTTGGTAATCCAATTGATTAATGTTCTAAGTATTCATGTGATTTTTCTGAATCACATTTCAAGGTTGATGGGATAGCAAGTTTGTTAAAGACCAATTTAGAAAAGGGGATTGAAGGTGATGAGGCTGACTTGATTAGGCGGAGGAGCGCTTTTGGCTCGAACAACTATCCTCGAAAGAAAGGAAGAAGTTTCTTGGTAAAGTTTGGTGCACTCTGGTCATTCGATGCCTGCTTATGGTTATTGAGCTGATGTTTTTGTTTATGTTGCTATACAGATGTTTGTTTGGGATGCATGCAAGGATCTGACTTTGATTATTTTAATGGTAGCTGCTGCGGCTTCATTAGTACTGGGCATAAAATCTGAGGTGATATTTCATGGCAGTGTTATAATGATTGTCTGTTGCAGAAACAATGTATCCTGTTAAGTATTCGTCCTTTTATCAGTCCATTTAATGGAGACTGTGGACTTGTCTCATCCATATTCCATACAGAGAAACAAACTTATGGTTCTTTCGCATACATTGGTTCTAATAATGTTCAAGTAAATTGCAGACTTGCAATCAATTGGCAGAGTGTCAGGACTTGATCATTGCATTCTTTATAGTCTAGCTAAAATTTTCATTGTTTTGCTTGTTGTCTTTCATCATCCCTTATACTTTGTAGTTGAACTTTCATTTTATACCTATACAGTCTATGATTTAGAGTATTTTTTCAATGCTGAGAAATAGGTTTTCATCCATAGAATAATTAATTTTATATTTCAGGGTATTAAGGAAGGATGGTATGATGGTGGAAGCATTGCTTTTGCAGTTATTCTTGTTATTGTTGTTACAGGTACTATACTAATATTTTGTTTTTGTAAAGTTTCTAGTATAGCATTTCAAAATGTTCTATGCTTCTGTTTCTCAACTGTGATTTTTTATATAACTTTATCGTTTGATGTGCGCATCACTCTCTTTCGTTTCTCCGCTTCCTTTTGTAGCTGTAAGTGATTATAAGCAGTCTCTTCAGTTTCGGGACCTAAACGAGGAGAAGAGAAACATACGTTTGGAGGTTTGATTTTTGCTTCTCTGTACTTGTTGATTATTATTGTTATAACATCCTCCTTATCATACATATTTCTCTCTGCATGAGAAGGTAATTAGAGGTGGTAGAAGAGTTGAGATCTCAATCTATGACATTGTTGTTGGTGATGTCATACCCCTTAATATTGGTGACCAGGTACATGAATTCATCTTCTGTGATTTTTGCACATCATGCCTGATGGTTGCTTAATGCTTATCCTTCATACCCGATTTTTTTCTAGGTCCCTGCTGATGGAATTTTGATCGTCGGTCACTCTCTTGCAGTTGATGAATCTAGTATGACAGGGGAGAGCAATATTGTGAGTGTTTATTTCCATTATTTGGTG
>JASCZI010241838.1:0-15845 GCA_036250425.1 Stylosanthes scabra | reverse complement strand
ATGCTGATGCTACAGAGCCAAATGTCATCATCGAAGGAAAAGACTTCCGTGCATTGCAAGATGATCAGAGATTAGCAATTGTTGAAAAGATATCAGTATTGCTCAACTACTATAACAGCTTTATGCTTGTGCCCGTGTAGTGATGTAGCTTCTCAATAAAATTGATTGCCAATTCTGTGTAATAGGTTATGGGACGATCGTCTCCAAACGATAAGCTTTTGCTCGTGCAAGCACTGAGGAGGAAGCAGCATGTTGTTGCTGTAACTGGAGATGGAACTAATGATGCTCCAGCCTTACATGAGGTTTGCACATCATTTTTCTTTTCTCCTCTTTTTGGGGTCTTGTAGCTCATTTAATATTAAGTACTCACTATGAAGATGACAATAACTTAAGTGGTGCACAAAGATGTCGAGATTGTTATTCCTACATCTTTCATATTCTGTTTAGATTCTTGATAATAGGGTCTGAGTAACAGTCAAAGACCAAAAAAGAAAAAAAAAAAGAAATAAATCTATTGGATTCATATTATGGAATCATATGAAAAGTCCTCATATATGACTTATGATTCGGTTTCCAAATTTCTAAGTTTGTATCTAAGGCTCTTTTTATGTTCAAATTATACAAACTACTTTGGTTATGATTGTGATTCTTTACTTTTTGGTGTTCAGGCTGATATAGGTCTTGCAATGGGCATTCAAGGTACAGAAGTTGCGAAAGAGAGCTCTGATATCATTATATTGGATGATAATTTTGCTTCAGTTGTAAAGGTTAGTCCACTATTTTTTCAGTATGTACTTTGAACTGTTCCGATTAAGACGCGCTTGTTTAATGTTTGGCCTCTTGAAAAACTGTTTCTAACAGCATTGCTTGAAATGCCAAATTGTAAGTTTCTTAACCATTTCAGTCGAGATTTACGTAGAACTGATATGCAATCTTGACATATAATTTAACATAAGATGATAATGAATTGATGCTTGAAACATAACTTTTCCTGCTTTCAACTTTCTCCAACAATGCAGGTTGTCAGGTGGGGGAGGTCTGTGTATGCAAATATTCAGAAATTTATCCAGTTTCAGCTTACAGTGAATATAGCAGCTCTTGTTATAAATGTTATTGCTGCATTTTCATCGGGTGATGTACCACTAAATACAGTACAGGTATTGCTTTCTATCTGTCTGTCATCGGTAATCGGTTTGCTGTTCACTGTTCAAGAGGCCATCCTTACAAGTTATATGTATGCTTTCTCAACAGCTTCTCTGGGTAAATCTTATCATGGATACACTTGGAGCTCTAGCCTTGGCAACTGAACCACCAACTGATCATCTGATGTATCGTGATCCAATGGGTCGAAGGTCTCAAAATGTCCCTTTATAAAGAACTTGGTGCCTTGAATTGTGGCTTTTTTGTTAGATACGCTATTTTAGTGTTGCATGGTACTTGAATATTTAGAACTGTAGACAATAGGGAAAGGCAATCCGTTTTACGATTACTCTTTAGTAAGTGAGCTTTTAGGGGAAGCAAGGTTGCCTTATTCCAAGGTTGGGGCATGTCACAAGCCTTATAAATGACTTACTAAAGACCATTGGCAAGATTCAAATCAAGATCTTTATACTGATAAGAGAAGAAAGAACTTTAAGGAGAGAAGTGTAATGTGCAAGATAAAAAATGAACACATCAATATAATACTACTATGTGATTCCGTCCGAAAATAACCACTAGCAAGAAGCCATAGAGATACTTGTGAGCAATAATTTTATGTGTTCTTGCCTGTAGTTTCAAATGCATTTAGGAGAACTTACCTATACTTAGTAGGCAGCTTCATTATCATAACATCAGAAGCCATGCCTATGTGCTGGGATAGTTTCCATTTACAGAAGCTGATAATATCTTGTTTGCTTTTCAGAGAACCTCTTATATCAAATATTATGTGGAGGAATCTGCTGATACAGGTGAATGCTCTTTCACAACTAGTAGCCCCCCTCTCATTTTAAATGCAGGGGTTTATTTTTTAAGTTGGCTAGGCTACAATCAACCAAGTAATCCGTGTAATGGTTGGAACCTTTCAGGCAATTTACCAAGTGTCTGTCCTGCTTATACTCAATTTCCGAGGCATCTCCATACTGAAATTGACACACAAGTCCAGTGACAATGCACTCAAAGTGAAGGACACTTTGATATTCAATGCCTTTGTTCTCTGTCAAGTATGTACTTACCATATTGAACTAAGGCTGAGGCCTACCTTAATCGGGTGCTACAATTTACTCTCTTTTTTTAGAGGAATGAGAAAATAAGGATTGAACTCTATACATACCACTTAGTTTATAAATGTTCCTATACATTGTAAATCACTAAATCAACTTTATCAGCAGATTAAGTTGTTAGAATGAGGCACTAAAATGATTCTCAATCTGTTCCTCTCACCAAGTTTAAGCTATTGTAGCACTGCCATAGAATTCATCTTTGGATTTCATTAATGATGATAAAGAAAATATATACTTCCAAAATTGCAGGTTTTTAATGAATTTAATGCTCGTAAGCCGGATGAGTTCAATATATTCAAGGGAGTCACAAAAAACTATCTCTTTATGGGGATAGTGGGATTAACTGTTGTGCTTCAGGTTTGTCTTGTTTGAACTCTTGGCTGAGCGTTTGGCCTTTTATTCATGAGATTTTCTTATTTCTTAGGACGGATGTGAACGTTCTTTCTTTATTTGTTTTCAGATCATTATCATTGAATTTCTCGGAAAGTTCACAAAAACAGTCAAGCTAACTTGGCAACAGTGGCTCATTTGTGTTATAATTGGATTTATCAGGTCAGGTTTCAATGAGTTTGTTTACACTTGAAAGATATTAATGCACTTATGGTAACTGAGAAAAAGAGTTAGTTGCTTCATCATGTACACATGCTAACACCATTTCTTTCCCATCTCTTTCAGCTGGCCTCTTGCTGTGATTGGAAAACTGATACCAGTACCAAAAAAGCAGCTCAGTGATTTTTTTAAGAATTTTGTTAACCGTGTTCGAAGTTGTTTAGGTCTACGACCAAAACTGTGATGCTTTTGAAGAGAGTCATGTATAGATATCTTTTAACATGTGTTATTCTGGACAAAGTTGGATAGCTTCTAAGTTCTAACAACGATGTATATGATCCTTTTTTTCTTTTTTCCCACTATTTTTTATCACTGCATTTTGTGAGCCTGACAAATGCTAATTCATATTTTCCTATATGTGAAAAGTTTGCAGATATTTGATCATTATTTCAATTTTAGCTGCTTGCCCAAGATTTGATGAGTTTTGCAGAATTTTAACACCAGTAACAAAACAAAGAGGCATTAAGTGAATCACTAGGTCCAGAGGTCTTCATTGCATATTTACATCCAGTAGTTAATTCACTAATGCTCAGTAAAATTTCCCACAATTACCACGTTAAGTAAAGCCACTACCATGGCTAGTCATGGAATTTATTCTTTAGGTTTTCATAAAGCAGGCAATGAAAATGGTGCATGGCCTGCTCAACTTTAGGGGCATACCTGCCCACACGATATGCCGGGGATCGGAGGCCCTTCTGAACACCTTCACACAGCACAATATCTTCTATCTGTTCATCAACAAGAACAACCAAATATATTACTTCAGCATATGGTGACACTTCAAAAATTTCTCAGACCTAGAAAATTAGCATTTGTACCTGCACTTTCTCACTGTCTTGTAAACTTAGCTCTATGAAATCTGTGTCATGCTGCTCAGCCAAAGAAGAACGTTAGAGGGAAGACCCTTCAAAGAACTATAGAGACAATAAGATCAAGTAGAGTCCATCCAAGCAAGAAAATAATTATTTTTTGCACTTCCATGGAAACATTCAAAGTATGAAAAGCAAAGTTCCAGACTTCATATTTCATAACATCTCATACCAGTGCCAAAGTATCAACATAAGGTTTATCATAACAGATTGAGATAGGAATACCAATGCAGAATCAAGGGTACAATATTATGCAGATGTATGACTTGAAATGAAATTACCTTTAGAGAGTGTTCAAGATAGTAATCAAATACTACTTGACATTTGTTGGGTCCTAATGGAAGTACAAGATTGGTGTCCATCCAAGGTCCATACCTGTCATGCCACCAGCAAACACACTTGTTATAAGATAAGAAGTAATATTGGGACTAAAAAGAAGATCAACCAATTGCCCAATAACAAAGCAGGAACCTATTAATCATGAAGTTTGGGTAAATGAAGGCATATATAGCTTTTCTTCCAAGTCGATCATAGTTATCTTTGCTTTCCCCTGAGCTGCCTTCACAACTTTGGATGCTAACTTTTTCAAAGATCTGTTTCATTCATAAGAACCCTTTAGTAAGCAATACCTGATAATCAGAGAGTTTTGATAAAGGGTAGCAAAGAAGCATACTGTGGTAGAATAAGAATCAAACTTAAGACCAGAAGCTAAGCTTTTATGTGCATATGGAACATGATAGCCACCATCCAAGTAGTTATCACAGAATACCTGTAAAAAAGAGGAATGTTTCACTAACCAGGTAGATTTATGGTCAATTAAGCCAAGAGATCATACCTTCCAATTGCACTCAATGGTGTATTCACGTCTACAAACATAACTTAGCGAAGAATCAATTCCATTGGTACTCAATATTTCTGAAGAGCTACCAAGCCATTCTTCTGATACACAAGTACTATCAAGACTCTCATTTTCCAGATTGAGAAGAACAAAAGGTCCCCAGGTAGATACTTGAATCGGTACAAGCCCGAAATCCTACCCTTCATGGTTAGAGAAATCAGCCAGCCTGATAACTTATCATAGAACATTAATTCAGAACTCAGAACTGCATAATACCTTTACATTGAAGTTTCGCATTCCTGATATCCTAGTTGCCTTAAGAAGTGCCCCATTTAATCCGTATGTCCACCCCTGCAGAAATGATTGGCATTCATCATATCTAACTCAAAAACATGCATAGTGAATACTGTAGTTGAACAACTCACATGGTATGGGCAGACAAAGCAGGACTTGTGTCCACTTCCAGAAGCAAGAAGAGAGGCATGATGTCTACACACATTGTGAAAGGCCTCAAGCTTCCCACTTTCATCTCTACAAACCACAAATTCCACATCTCCTAGTCTGCAACAAATACTCCTCCAATTGGTTCTTAGAATTCTATACCAACATATCTAAAGAACAAATGAGCTGAATTATAAAAAAAAAAAGTCAACCTTCCAGTGAAAAAGCTATTTGGGTCCTTTATCTGTTCTGCTGATCCTGGTTAGTAAAACCAATTTGATATTTAGAAATTCTGGGAAGGAATATCCAATTATCCATCAGAATTGGCATCAAGTTAGAGAAGCAGAAAACTGACCAACAACTTGCCAGCCTCGGTAGAAGATGCGATGGAGCTCAAGTTGGAAGAAAGAAGGGTGAGTGTACCATGATGTTGGGGGTGTCACAGCTTCCTCAATGGGAATCTTAGGATTGAACTGTGACAGTAGCACCTCTGATTCTGATGAAGAGTTGCCAAGAGAACAAGAAGCGATGATTGCAGTTGTTTTGTTGTGAAAATTAAGGTAGTTAGAATGTGGTTGTGGTCGGAGTTTTGGGATAAAAGGGGTGAGTTGCATGGTCAGCGCGGCCATTTGCATATGCATAGATGATGGCGTTCCGGCCTGTGTTCCAATGAATGATATTTCTCACTCTCTTCACTCTCCCTTTTAATCTTCTTTAAAAGAATAATGTATAGATTTGTTGAATTTCTCAACATATTTATTTTTAGAATAAAAAATAAAAATTGGACATAAAAATATAATAGAAATAGGAGAAATTAGATTAATAAAAAAGTGTGTGGTTGACTTGATCAAGATGTGGAACTTGGGCAAGTAAAGAGGCTAAGTATACGGTTGTTGTACTTGGTTGTCTTGTGTTACGTTGTATACACTATCATCCTACGTCACCACCAAAACAAGTGGCTTCTTATACTTTAACCATCTTTCTCTTCTTCTTGAATTCCTTTTAATCCGTTCCTCCTCTAATTCTTCTCTCTTCCATATAAAAACACAATAATCTCACACACACTCGTTTTCTATCTCATCTCTTTCTTTAATTTCCATTATACATACATCATCTTCAATTGGAATTGGAGAAAGAGATTACATAAGAATTAAAGATGTTGTACGAGCAGCAGCAGCCGATGATAAAGGGAAGCGGGAGCAGAGGAGGGATGATGGAGGAAGAGAGGCTTGAGATTGTGGACCTCAGTGCCATGTCTTTGGACTCCCTTCCCAACCCTTCTCTTAACTTGGCCACCATTTGCAAGTTGGACCTCTCTAATAACAATCTCCAGGTACCATAATACAAAATACATACGCCAAAATATCATCAATTTTAATTTATTTTAGCTATTACTCTTGTTCCTCAACTCTCAACCTTTTGAATATTGATGCGCACATACAGAACATTCCGGAGTCCTTAACAGCAAGACTGTTGAACTTGGTAGTGTTGGATGTGCACTCCAACCAGCTTAGAACCCTCCCCAATTCCATCGGCTGCCTCTTTAAGCTTAAGGTCTTGAATGTCGCTGGCAATCTCATTGAATACCTTCCCAAAACAATCGAGAACTGCAGGTTTATTCCCACTACTTATTCTAAATCAACGAGAAAATATCCAGATGACGAGCAGATTTTATTTAATTTAGTCAGCAGATTTTACTCTTTACTTTGTATTTGAGAACGTTGGTTGGATCTGATAGCTAAAATCATGTAACATTACTGAATAATAATTTGATGAGTTTGTATGTATGTAGCAGTGTTAGTTGTTATTATTGTAGTTGATTGAAGCGCAGGTCTTTGGAAGAAGTGAACGCCAACTTCAACAAACTGATACAGCTTCCAGAGAACATAGGAATGGAACTGAGAAACCTAAAGAAGCTTTCAGTGAACTCCAACAAGCTCCTGTTCCTACCAAGATCCACGTCACACCTGACTTCTCTGAGGGTCCTGGACGTCCGCCTCAACTGCCTCCGTTCCCTCCCCGAAGACCTCGAAAACCTCGTGAACCTGGAGATCCTTAACATAAGCCAGAACTTCCAGTTCCTGCGCTCTCTCCCTTACTCCATTGGCTTCCTCTTGTCCCTCGTGGAGCTCGACATCAGCTACAACAAGATCACCTCCTTGCCAACCTCCATTGGCTGCCTCAAGAAGCTCCAGAAGCTCTGTGTAGATGGCAACCCCCTCATGTCTCCGCCACCCGAAGTCATGGATCAAGGCTTGTATGCAGTGAAAGGCTACCTGTGCCAGAAGATGAATTCGCCGTCGCCTTCGTCTTCGTCGGGTAATAATAATAATAATGAGAGCAGCAGCCCATCATCAAGGAAGAAGAAATCATCATGGGTTGGGAAGCTGGTGAAGTATGGAACATTCGGTGGAGGAGAAACGAGGAGTAGTGAAGAACGAGAAGCTTTCATAATTCCTGATTATAAACCCATTGATGGCCTTGCTTCACCACGTTACATGGGAATGTTCTCACCTCGCCGCCTCTTCTCGCCTCGGAATTACTTCACCAACTGATCAACAACGATTTCACTTCCTTCTTCGTTTTTCTTTTTACGTAGTTAATGGTCTAAGATAGACTATAAAAATTCAAATACACTTAATTTCACATCAAATTATTATTTTAAAATCGTTAATTCATAATAATTTAATTAAATTTATAAATAATTTAACGATTTTCAATAACTAACTTCACGTTAAGTCGATTCAGACAGATTAATTTGATGCGTTAATGATAAACTATTTTAAAGAATAGATGCATGTGTGACATGTGAGGCTACATCTTCAATTCATTGTTATACATGTATTTTGAAGGCAAGTTAGCTTCGCTAGAGGGTCCCCTAGGTAGCAACCCTCAAAATAAAGGTGAAATTGATCGGTTTGGAATTAATGCGCCTCACCCTCTTATAATAACTACAATATATGTATAATTAAATTAGACATCAAGCTCGATCACTTTCGAAATTTTGCAGTCTACTTTGTCCATATTTTCGTAACATTCGCCACCTACTCACGTATTGATGCATGTGATGACATGCAAAATTAAAGATCTGATAAAATTTCTTAATTTGGCCATGCAAAATAATAAATTAAACTCGTTGAATCCTAATTTCCAAAACTGGCTAGAATTTATGAATTAACTCATAAAAGTTAAATTGTTGAATTCCTATATGGAGTAAATGGTATTAAATCTCGAGAAAAGTACTAAAGCAAAGAGATGCATATAAGTTTAAGTGACACTCAATTAATGGCTCACCTCTCATTAATTAATTCACTCTTCTGCATGCCTCCGTCGTAGGGCCTAGATGAAAGGTAAGTTTCTTTTAATTTCCATCGGATGTTTTATAAAACACCAATATTTTTCTCCAATCAATGTCACGACTCCCTTATTTATTTTCACCAATCATATGAAAGGAGCGAGGAAAATCCGTCATTTGGATTTTGATATGACTTTTAAAAGTGATTTAATCTAATAATTTGACTAATAAGATAAACAAATAAACGTTTAAATTGACAATATCTTATCTGAACAAAAGATGAAAGAAAATCTAATAAAAGCATTCAGAGAATAAATACTAGAGAAAAGGCAGCATGGTGTTGAAGTTGAACCAACACCTTCAATCCATAACCCACATTATTATATATATATCTTTCTTCTTTTTCTTCTTCTCATTAGAAATTAAGCTTAATCAGAAAAAATGTTGAATTTCTTATTAAGAAAACATGTTCCAAGGATTCAGAAGTGCAAAGATAGTGATGCTGGAAGAGTTCTGGAAGAGTTGAGATCATGTATGTTCAATGAGTTTGTTATTTCCTCTCAAGGTGATGCAAAGCGTCTTCAGAACCGTACATGTGCTCCTGCTGCAGCACTTGCCTTCAACTTTCTTGCTGCAGTTGCCATTATCTTCATCAACAAAATGGTTTATTTGTTTTACTTTAATTTCTACTCTCTACTTATCATAGATTATGATGACTGATGATTCTTCTATTTCTGAATCTTTTATTATTTTGTTTCTATATCTATTAGGTGCTTCAAACTGTGCAGTTCAAGTTCCCCATATTTCTCTCACTGATTCACTATGTAGTGAGTTGGCTTTTCATGGCTGTGCTGAATGCACTGTGTTTGCTTCCTGCATCTCCTTCCTCAAAATCCACTCACATGTCTTCTTTGTTTACGCTTGGCTTCGTTATGTCTCTATCTACTGGCCTTGCTAATGTCAGCTTGAAGTATAATAGGTACCTTTTATTTACTTATTTGTTTGTATTTGTTTAAGTTATTACTCTTAATTGTATTTTGCCACTCTCTTTCTGTGTGTTCAGCATTGGTTTCTATCAGATGGCAAAAATTGCAGTAACACCTTCAATAGTTGTGGCGGAATTTGTATTGTACAGGAACAAAGTTTCTTGGCCTAAGGTATCTGCATTGTCACTCACATTACTGGTCCTGCATGCCAATAGAGTAAAGTAAAGAATTCATAAGATTTTGTTGCTTATTATCTGATTACAGGGTTTAGCATTAACGGTGGTATCTATTGGTGTTGGTGTGGCTACAGTGACTGATCTGCAGTTGGATGCATTTGGTGCCTGTGTTGCATTTGCCTGGATTGTTCCAAGTGCTGTAAACAAAATCCTCTGGTCTAGAATGCAGCAGCAACAGAATTGGACAGCTTTAGCGTGAGTTTATTTATTTTTATGCTAAATAGAATATTATTTCGACGTCAAATAGTATAAAAAATAGCACCTAAACAAAATTCTATTTGACATTGAAATAGTCTTCTATTTAGCATAAAATAAATAACTTGATCGAACTTGAATGATTAAATCACTTGTTCACTTATACATTATGGATATATTCATTCATGTCATAATTTGTTCTTGATTAACAGGTTGATGTGGAAAACAACACCAGTTACTATAATTTTCTTGGGTGCTATGTTACCCTGCTTAGACCCACCAGGTGCACTCTTGTTTGATTGGAACTTGTGGAACACTTTGATCATTCTCTCATCAGCTGTTCTTGGATTCTTGCTTCAGTGGTCTGGTGCGTTAGCCCTAGGGTAAGTATTAAGTAACATATGTTACTTACTTTCTTGTGTTGCTTGGTTTGTTAGCTTCTTCATATTAATTTGATTAATATTTATGCAATTTACAGTGCTACATCTGCGATTTCGCATGTTGTTCTTGGGCAGTTCAAGACATGTGTGGTACTATTGGGTAACTATTATATCTTTGGATCAAATCCTGGCATAATCAGTATCTGTGGTGCAATCACAGCAATTGTTGGTATGTCTGTTTATACTTACCTTAATCTCAAGCACCAACCAAAACAAAATGGAGGCTCCCATGATGAACACCACACTGCAGAAGAATCCATCTAACAGAACTACTCCTTAACTCTGCATTATATGACATGATATTACACATTAACTAACCATTTTTCATTCTTTCACTGATTTAATTTCTAGCTCTTCTTACTAACCAATTTTATGTTGATAGTGACATGTCAGATATATAGTATGTGATGAAACCAATCTTTGAATGAATGATTTTTTTTTTTTCGAGAAATGCTATATAATCATTAATTTTAATTTATTTTAATTATTATTTAGTCATGGACATTGAAAAATATTAACTAAAGTGTAATTTTAAATTTTAAATTAAAGGTTTTAAGAGGTGATGACTAAAATTAATTATCTAACATTTCTCGAGAGAAAAAAAAAAGACAGAGCCTAGAAAGGAAGGGATTCCCCACATGGGGCCCAGAGTTCGTTGCTGTGAGTGAACGCATCATGTCGAAACCATTGTTTACAAAAACTGTGACGAGCTTTCTTTATTGGATAATTGTCTGAGAGGTACCTGGAACAGGGACAACATTCATGTGCTATATAATGCTGCCAAGGATCCATTTATCTGTTACTAGTTACTACTTACTACCTTCCAAATTGGAAATCATATTAGCAACAATCAATCAATAGGACAAGACACCCTTTTGGAGCTGCACGTGATCAGTGACTAATACACAACATGATCAACTCAAATTTAATTCCTCTTGTTTTAATTAATTAATTTATCTAGCTCATTACGGTGCTCATAACTTGTGTGTTTCTTAAATTCTATATATCTTAGCAGTTAGCACAGACACCGGTGGATCCTGATAGGCATGGATGATATTATAAGGAACTTGGGCACATGTCATGTCTCTGATCTAATCTCATTACTTTCATTAATGGATTATTTTTGTCCTAATGTCCCTCTCTTATATATAAATAAATTCATCTCTGGATCAGTATCTACTTGGGATTATGATTTTAATCAAATTGTAATTAAGTTGACATATAACTTCTAATTAATTTTAGAGTTATCTATCATTTCCAACAACCTTGCGTTGGTCAACCAGTACTCATATTCCTTCATTTTTATTTTTTTAATGAATATTCCTTCAATTTAAGCTATATTATTAGTTGTCTTCCCTTTAACGATACATTAAAAAAATTTTATTTCCGAATAAGTTTTGTGATTTACTCGATATTTCCTTAGATTTGTGGATTGCATCAACTTTGCTAGCAAAGTAGCTTACTAGTTTCAGCAATACTGTTAAGTGTTAACTAAACTTGCTAGGGTTGAATGTTATTAATATTTAAATTCATGGCGATTTCTGAATTATGATATGTGAACAAGACCCTAATTAAGGTGAGGAGAGAGTTATGAAGCACGAATACGGATGACACGACACAAGACAAACACATAACACTAAGTATTCGTAAAGTATTCGACACTCCGTGCATGCTTTATTGGGAGGGAGTAAACATAAACTTTATGAAAAAGCGACTAATGGAGCCATGCACTGAAACTAGCCTGCATGTACACAAACGTTGACAAGATGCTACTTATTGGGAATACCAATGTCACCATGCAACAATTGATGATTCATAAAGTCAAGCATGTATATTGTAATAAATTGAATATTAATAAAAGTATATATAATGTAGAGTTTTTGCTTCTAATGAGATTATTTTCGTGCCGTGAGTTTAGGCTTTTAACTTCAATACTTAGAATGAAGCCATTCTCTTGATTAAACTGTAACCATCTAGCTTATTAAGATTTTTCTAAGTAGATATATAGACTTTTTACTAGCCATCAAGTAGTTAAAAAAAAAAAAGAAAAAAAAGAAGAGCAATATTATATTTAATTTGCTACATTGGTATTAGCGTGATCAAAATTTAAAATAAAAATGTGGACATCTCTATATATATGCTTTTCTACCTAACTTAGAAAGATGAACTTTTCCATTAACAAAAAAAGAAAGAGTAGTAGTGGACTAGAAACTTAATTAGCAACAAATAAAATCAAAACTTTGATATAATATGAATCAATAATAGCCCTAATCTACTATACTAGTATATATTATATGTTGTACTGCATTTCTTTTTTCCTTGATTCCATGCATGCCGCTTAAGCGTTTACTTACAGTGACAGCATCACATACTTGTTTAATTTTCTTCCACTTTTTGCCTCCCAGATGATTAAAGTCCAAGCAGCACGTAGTAGAGAATTGTTATTGGCAATGCTACCAGCATTCCAAATATAACCCTGCACATATATATACTCCTAAGTCTTAATTAATAATTAGTTGGTCATTATTACTTAATTAAGAAAATAAATGTGACTTACGCAGTGCTGAGTATATCCGCGTGGAGATTGTATTCTTTGGCGAACACAAAGGGAACAATACCCTGGGGAAGTGCAGCCTGAGATGATACGCATAGATTCATCAATAATAATGATTTAATTAATAATAATTTCATTAATTAATGGCATCATTAGTGGTATTATATATTTGACCTGAACAATTGCAACATGCAGCAGAACTCCTCGAATGCCGATGCCTATGGAGGTTGCAGCAATCACAGCTGGACCTGTCAAGAACCTAACTGCCATAGAAAACGCCGCAACAGATTTCCCACATGCAATTATCTTGGGCTGTAATGCCATGAACAGACCTGAAAATTTTAAAAATAAAAATAACCATTTTATTATAAATTAAAATACATACAGAAAGAAATTAAAATTGTTAGTTAATTAAATGACAAGTACCTAGACTGAACATGGCCATTCCAAGACCTGCATCAGACAGAATAGATATGGAGCCTTTTACAATAGTCGGCATTTCTATGTGGAATCTGCATGCCATGCACAACATGCAACCAATAACATCATCATCAGATCTATGTTACTTAATACTAATAATTAATTAATTAAAGAAATGAAAGATTATTGATTGGAGCATACCTAAATGATATGAGAGACCATGTGAGTCCCAAAAGGCTTGAATAAGTATTTGGATTTCTAATGAGTTTCCTCCAAACCATGATAAGGATGAGTCTTGTCATCACACTAGCTGGTGGCATGTGTTGCTTATTCTTCTTTCCATCTCCTTCTTCCATCTCCACCACCTTCTTCTGACTGCTGTACGGAGACCCATTCATCGCAGCAGGATACTTCCCTCCTTCCTCAATCTCCACCTCTCTGTTGTCCCCTCTTCGTCCTGGACTCATGTTCTCAATCAACTCTTGCACAGCTGCATTAATCATAGTTAATAGTTATTACTCTCTAATCTCTAATTAATAATAACTAATACAAAATTAGTTGATTGTTGACTACTTTTTTATTGGTTACCGATACTTTCATAATCACCGATTAATAATAGTACCTTTGGAGGCAAGAGTCTCGGGTGTAACAGCCTTATTGGAAGCATCACCTCCTCCTACAAAGTCAGTAGAGGCAGCTCTATTAACAGCATGTCTCAGATTCCCTTCAGAAACCGGGGAAGCGCTTGAACTCCATACAAACATATGTAATTCCTTGTTGTTAGGTGCAGTAGGAGGAGTGCCGCTATCTTTCTTTTTTAATCCTCCTCCACCGCCGCCGCCGCCGCCGCCACCGCCACTTGTAGATCCTGAAAACATAGGGTTCGGAGGCGGATAAGAAGAGTTATTGAAGAGTTCGCCACTCATGCTTCTCCCTCCTCTACTTTTCTTGTTATGCATCTTCATCATCTCCTCTTCAAAATTAGATGTCCTAGGCGTTGCTCCTTTCGATGATTGAACAGAGTAGACCTCGCCATTGTTACCCTGGAAGCTGTTGGTGTAGCCGTGTTTAGGGCTGGGCGCTTTGCTCGCATTAAACATGGCGAAGAAGTCCGTCTGATTGAAACTGGAAGCTCTCGGCGTCGGTTCCCTGGAGGATTGTACGGAATAGATCTCAACACCGGTGAGATTGGAAGCTCTCGGCGTCATGGAAGTTAAATGAGACTTGTTGAATGAAGATATCATGGAAGAAGCAGCTGATCTCTTCACCACAACATGTAACTTTCCATCTTCACCGATCTCCGCATCAGCTTGCAGTGGATCCCTTCCGTTGAGGGACACCACGTCGGAATCAACCCTGAAGGAGGTGATGGATCCTGCAGTCTCCGGGAACTGCTCCGAGATAAGGAGCTTAGCACCTCTGTATTCGAACATGAAGAGCATGAGAGTGTACCATATAACACTCTGCAACACCACGATCTGGACCATGAGGCTGCCGGAGAAGTCGCCGTACATGGCCTTGAGGAGAGGGATTCCCATGACGAGTGTGTTTGGGAGAGTGGAGAGTGAGAAGAGTGTGATTGTCCAATCCAAGCTGCCTCGTTTCGTGAAGGTGTTCCAGAGAAAGAGTGCGCTCAAGATCACGATCTTTTGAAGAGAATCAGCTGCTATGAAGTGGTAGTTCATGGCGTAAGGGTCGTTGGAGGATATGAAGTGGAAAGAAAGGAGAGGGACAGCAAACACCGCGACGAAGCGGTTTATGCCGGAGCATTGGTCCGGTGTGAATATCTTCCACCACCGAACTGAACCATACGCTAATATCATAGCCACATATAGTGGCACAATTGCTGCAAACACATCGTAAATATCCTTACCAGTGATCATGGTTGAGATAGAGATCGATATGCAGGGAACAAAAAGGAGAAGGCTAAAGAGGTTGAAATCTTTATTGGTAGGCCTCTCTTATAGATGGATACATATTACATACCTTGAAAATATTTATTTATTTATTGTCACATGATATAAACCACAGAAAGAAAATGAAACAAGTGGAAGTTAAAATAATAATGGAGACAGAAAAGGGTTGGAATTTCCATGAAAATGAAATAGATTAGTATAAAGAAGGAGGGCTAAGTAGGCGGCATTGTAGTCGTTCATGCACATGTAAATTGGGCAGTATTCAGTGATCTGCGCTTGCAGAAAAGATCTTCCAAAAGGAATCCTATTATTTTAATAATCTAACAGATAATGTCCTCTTCCTAAAATAACTTACTCTCTATCTCTTATATATGTATGTATGAAAGCTAGTTTTTTTTTTTGGTGACAGTATGAAAGCTAGTTTATGACGTGCTCTACTCTCCCAATAATTGCTCGTCTAATTAATTTTATTTCACTTCTCAAAACATAACAAGTTAACAACACAATCGATCTGTTGTTGATTTGTTTGAGTAATATATCATTTTTTATTTTTAATTTGTCCACACTAACTGTGTATCAGCCAATAGAGCCCCACAAAAAAGATCAATACAAACACTGGCTTGGTTTTAATATATATATGCATACATTATTTAATCATTTTGAAGGTAAATATATAACTTTTTTTTTTCCAACCAGTATACAATTTGAAGTTGTTTGTTCTACTACTCCGTGCCTTAATTATAAAGAATAAAGAAAACTATTTACTCATTTTATCTCTTATTGAC
>JASCZI010241837.1:69744-80332 GCA_036250425.1 Stylosanthes scabra | reverse complement strand
GACAGGCTCATATTAACTAAATAAATAAATAGGTTGAGTCACTGAAAAGTAACTCTCGGTAATTAGCTATGATCATGACGTAGTGAAAATCGGGACGTTACACCAAGCAATAGCTACTAATTAATTATACTAATCAGATCAAAAACAGAATTTGTGTTGTAAGCATATGAATTTCGAAAATAAGCAAGAAGAGAAATCAGAAAATTACTTGAGTGTAAACAATGGTAAAAGGACTGTTAAGAGCTTCAGAGATGTTTTTCCCTTGAGGGTCAATGCATACATTCGAATATCAATTCTAGGATTTCAGTTATCAAGCACAACGGATCTAGTATAACTAAGCCCCAATCTCTTGGTGACTTAATTTCTATTTACCTAACCGAAAGCTAATCTCTTAGTCGATCAATTAAACAAATAGATGAAGACCTAAGTTCAGATTCGAATTCTTATGAGTCTCAAGAGTGATCCTAGATCGGATTACATGTCACTATATCCCAACTAGTTCTAATCCAATTTTAACCCACAGAATTATAAGTTGCATATCAATTAGCTTGACTATCTCTAGCTAGACCTAATTGGTACGTGATTCAATTTCCAGCTAGCATAAACTAATAGATCTCTCGATCTTATTAATCTAGCCCTAGACAAGTTAAGAACACCTCTCGATGATTCTAAACTATTAGGATGAAGAACGGAAATTTAAATCATGCATAGAAGATAACTGAAAATACCTCAATGAATTAATAATCGAACATACATAGTGACTACCTCATTATTGGGTGAACAGAGCTCCTCACCCTTAACAATGGAGTAATTTAGCCTTGCATAATGGAAAATAAAAACTAAAAGAAAATGAAAATAATCTGAGATTCTAATATGCTGAGGTATTAATCTCCTTAAATAGCTAACTAAATCCTAAAAATCTGTTTATCAACCAAATCAAATCAAATCTTATCAAATCTAAATCATATCTTCTTCTTGTGAAACATATCAATCTTCTCTCAATCTTCAATCAATCTTCAATTAATCTTCTCTTGATTCTTCCAATCATACCCTTGATTAGTGAATGGAATTGATGCCCGAAAGATCTTGGATTTGAAATACGTGGATGGGTGGCGTATAACGTGGGAAGCTTGAGCTTTTCTTCCTCTTCTTTGCTTCAATCTCTTTTCAAATGGTCTTCTATCACCTAAAACTCTTAGTGAACTTCTATAAAACACAAACACAACTCAAAGAACATCAAGTTTGTTTGATTGATCAAAAAATGAACATAATTCACAAAGAATGACATGATTATGAAGAGAAATTGAGACTAAAAACAACCAAAGATGCATATGCATCAACGCGCTGCTCACCATGCTCACCAACGCGTTCTCCTCCTCCTTCGTTGCCGTCATCTTCTCATTCCTCCTCTATCGTCGTCATCATCGTCGTCGTCTTCATCCCCCCTCCTCATTCTCCTCCTCCTTCTTCTTCTTCCATGTCTGCAGCTTTTTCTTCTTTATCTTCTTATTCTTCTTTCATGTATGTACATTCTTCTTCTTCGTCTTTATTGTTGTTGTTGTTGCTGATGTTGTTGTTGTTGTTGTTATTGCTGCTGCTGTAAATTGCACCGAAATATAAAGGTATAATGTACCGAAATAAAAGTCAAAAGTGCACCGGAATATAAAGGTATAATGCATCGAAATAAAAGGCAAAAGTGCACCAAAATAAAAGGTAAAAGTGCACCGAAAAAGTTAAAAGCACAACCAAACTAAGGAAATCATGTAAACTCAAAACTGCATCGAAATATAAAAGTATAATGCATCGAAATAAAAGTCAAAAGTGTACCAAACTAAAAGCATCCCTTCCTCCTCCTCCTCCTTCTTCTTCTTAAGGAATTACAATATTAAAATTTACAACTCAAATGTACTTAAATGTACTCCATCTTCTTCTTCTTCTTCTTTTCTGTTTTACATTGTTATCATTATTGTTGTTCTTTTTCTTCTTTTTCATCTTTTTATTTGTTTTATATTGCTATTATTATTGTTATTGTTGGTGGTGTTGTTATTGCTGCTGTTATAGTTGCAAAACTCAAAACTAAGAAAATCATGTAAAACTCAAAATTACACCGAAATAAAAAACAATAATGTACACAAATATAAATGTATATTGCACCAAAATAAAAAACAATAATGTACACAAATATAAAGTTATACTACACCGAAATAAAATACAATAATATACACAAATAAAATAATCATCATCATCTTCTTCTTCTTCTTCTCTTCTATGTTGCATCTTCTTCTTCTTCTTAGATCAAATCAACCAACGGAAAACAAAGAAGAAAACCACGACAATGAGATCAATCAAATTAAATCGAAATCTAACAACAAGAATGAAAACATAAATCTAACAATAGAAGAACAAGATGAAAATGAAGATCAAATTTAAGAACGTTGCAGAATTCAAAATCGAATGTACCTCACGTAAAAACGCAAAGAACGACGTAGGGAAATGCAGAGAACGATGCAGATGAATGTAGAGATCAACGACGTTGCAGAAAACGTTGAAATCAAGAAGGAGAAATCAAGATTTGAATCACGAAAATGAAATCGTTGCAGAGAGCGTTTGAGAGAAACGAAGAACGAATGAAAAATGGAAAATTAAAATTGGTGGAAAAGAAAAGTAGATGTTATAATAAAAGAAAAAGACGTGTGAATGAATTTGCTTGGTTAGCCACTTGGTTGGTAAAACCACTTATTCACCTAAAATTATTGATAATATAATATATATAGCCTTTGGCTTAAGCTCTACTAAGTGTACAATTACATTGATTTTTAGACTTTACTCTTTCTTTCTTTCTCAAAAGTCTCTTCAAGAAGAACCTTCTCTATTTTTGAAGGTTCACTCTTACAGTTAAGAGGAAAGGCTTTTATGAATATTATGTTTACAACTTTTTTTTGACTTATTGTATTCTAATTGACTTATTGTGTAAAAAATATTGAACTGTTGATATATTTTATATTAGTTTTTTTCCTGTATTAAGACTTGACGTGGATTATAGACATGTATATCAAATTTTAATATTTGTTTTTTCATAAATAATAATTTTATTTATTTGTGATCAGTTTGGCGATTCAACTAGTGATTCAACATGTGAATTTTTAAACCATTAAACCAGTAAGGTGATCGGTTTGATGATCGGCACGATTTTTACAACTATGATACTTATCAACCCAAAGGAAATAGGAAAAACAAAAAAAATATGAGTGTTTGAAATTGATTTGACGTTATATATACGGGATTTAAATATTTAACCATTTATTCAAATGAATTAGTGAGTTAATTATTGTAGTGGTTAACTATTTTTTTGTATTAGTTGGTTAAATTATTATTATTTTGGGTATTAAGTGGGTTAACTAACTAATTATTAATTAATTATTATATTATATGTTTTGATTATTTTTTAATTAATTAATTATTATAGCAGGCTCTTGTTTTGATTTTGGGCCATCACCTGGGCCCATTTCAAAACCGACAACCCATACTCCAAAAAACACATTTGCCTGTCGTCATTTCGAATCTAACCCATAAGACACTGAAAGTATAACACATAACCTCCCGCCGCCCTCCGCCCCCGCCGTTCGTCGTAGTCGTCGCGCTTCCAGTAGCTTCTCAGTCGTGTTGCCACTGTCGATTCGAATCTATCGACCGTTCTGAAGCACCAGCTTTCCAAATCTGTAGTGAAGCTCCTAGCTCCCCAAAACCCTAATAATTTTGATCAGGTATTTACTCACACATCCACTGGTAATCTCAATTATAGGAATTTTGTTTTTTCTTTATTACTAATGAGATTTTTGTTTTGCTACTGAGTTAAAAGACTTGGAATTTTCGAATGCAATTACACAAATTTAGAGTAGAAATTGTTGGTGTAAAATTATGCTAAAATCATTACATTGGATAGAATTATGCCTTGCATTTTCTCCCTTTTAATAAAGATATATTTAGTTTTTTCTCAGGTAGTGGGATTGGTGAAGTGAACATAACATGGCTTCAAAAAGGGAAAGGGAAACTAACAAGGGGTTAGGGGTTGAAGAGCTTGATGCAGAGGCAAAAAGGCAGAGAAAGTATGAGGAGTCTTCTGCTTCTCCTCCTCCTGCTGCTGCTTACGTTGCAAACCCTCTTTCTGGGTTGGCCAATAATTATGCCGATATCGATGAGGAGGAATATTATGATAGAAAGGGAAAGATTGCTACTAGTGATAGGAGGAATGACGGGTCCCAGAAAAATGGGAATGGATATGAAGGGCTCGCTGAAAGTGATAGTGATGACGATGATGATTCCGGTGGACAATTATACGGTGGAAGAAGCAGCCGACAAATTGAGGTTCGGAAGGACTGTCCTTACCTTGATACTGTTAATAGACAGGTATTCAGCTTATCCGGTTATTTTGTATGGGAAGGCATTCTTTTGTTTGCATATCATATCTGAGTTATGATGATGTTGTGCAGGTTTTGGATTTCGACTTTGAGAAGTTCTGTTCTGTCTCTTTGTCAAATTTGAATGTGTATGCATGCTTAGTTTGTGGGAAGTATTACCAAGGTAGGGGTAAAAATTCTCATGCCTATACACACAGCCTTGAAGCAGGGCACCATGTTTATATCAATCTCCGAACTGAGAAAGTCTACTGTCTACCCGATGGATATGAAATTAATGATCCCTCATTGGATGACATTCGTAATGTCCTTAACCCAAGGTCAGTCTAATTTGTTTATTTTGGCTGTCTTGCAGTGTACAATTTTTTAAGAACAGATTTCTGTTTCTGATGTCATTGGCTATTGTTATTATTTATTAGGCCTTATATTTTTTTTAGAAAGTGAAAATGCAAACCAAACCCACCCTAAGTGTTTTTAGTGTTTATCCTACATGATACCAATCTTTCTTCATCATGTGATGACAAATTCTACTTAAGATTAAATACTAGAACTCATCTAAGTGAATTTATGTGGTTCTTTGCCTGCAGGTTTACTCCAAAGGATGTTGAACTAATTGACAAAAATAAGCAGTGGTCTAGGGCACTTGATGGTTCTAGCTACCTTCCTGGAATGGTATACCCTGTTTTGCTTATATATTATAATAATAAAATTTGCATTGTTCATTGGATTAATCTAATCTATTATGAAATAATTTCAGGTTGGACTTAATAACATTAAGGAGACTGATTTTGTGAATGTAACAATTCAGTCCTTAATGAGAGTTACCCCCTTGCGGAATTTTTTCCTTATACCCGAGAATTATCAACACTGCAAATCTCCACTTGTTCATCGATTTGGGGAACTGACGAGAAAGATCTGGCATTCACGAAACTTTAAAGGACAGGTTTGTTTTAGACATAGTCATTACCTATGAATAACCTTTATAATTTGATGCTTATCTTTGTATTTATGTGTCAACAGGTCAGCCCACATGAGTTTCTGCAGGCAGTGATGAAAGCCAGTAAGAAGCGGTTTCGGATAGGAGCTCAATCTGACCCAGTTGAGTTCATGTCGTGGCTTCTTAATACGCTACATGCTGATCTTAAAACTTCAAAGAAGAATACCAGCATAATCTATGATTGTTTTCAGGTACTTTCTCATTGCTCTTGTTTTCTTATTTTTCAGTTGATATGTTGTTGCTAGATCTAACTATCTACTTAAGTTCAAATATCACAGAAAAAAAATATATTTTCTATTTTTTAATAAAAGAAAAATATCCACTAAACTTTCATTTCATTTTTAAAAAGGGCGAACTCGAGGTTGTAAAAGAGATTCCTAACAAAGGGATCACTGATAAGAAAGAAAATGGTGAGGACCCAAACAAGAATGAGAAAAATTCAGATGTTGCTACTGAGAGAGATGCATTTGTCAAAGAAACTTCCAAGATGCCATTTCTAATGCTAGGATTGGATTTGCCGCCGCCTCCACTTTTCAAAGATGTGATGGAGAAAAACATAATACCCCAGGTACTGCTTCACTTAACTTACTTTGCTTTATGCATATGAAATGTTGTCATGGAAATAATTTACGTTTAAATGTTTGTTCTTTGAAGCATAAATCTTATTACTTTGGCTTCTGTTTTGTCTGCCAGTCATACAAGAATGGGGATAAGAATGTTGTGGTTACACTGTTAGATGGATAGTGTGAAACGTGATAGGTTGTTACTTATTAACATTTTTCTCTGAAAACACGGGGCAAATTACACTCATCTCCCCTGAGGTTTGGTGAAATTCAACTCAACTTCCTTCTAAATCATCATTAACCTTTCCTAATATATTGATAACACTACACTTGGTACCTTTGTATTTTGTAAAATGTAAAACTAAACAGCCCTATAGATATTATATATTAACAACAACGCTTGAGGTCAATATAACCTGGACAAATAGAAGGGGGTAACGAAGAATTTCGCTAAACCCCTCGGGAGAGCAGAAATTTTTTTCCCTTAAAAAGGTAAATAAAAGAAGCAATTTGTGATATTTACTTAAAAGATTTTGCTTATGCTGTAATACAGCTACAGTTTTTGTTATGTAACTTATGCTTTCCTGTTTTCGCTGACTGGAGTGACGTCAGTTTTTGTTTTGAAGCACACTCTGTTTAGCACTCTAACAGAGTTTGGTATATAGGTTCCTCTCTTTAACATTCTAAAGAAGTTTGATGGGGAGACTGTTACAGAGGTGGTTCGTCCTCATATAGCAAGAATGCGGTATCGGGTTACCAGATTGCCTAAATATCTCATTATTCACATGCGCCGATTTACCAAGAACAATTTTTTTGTGGAGAAGAATCCCACTTTAGGTAAGAATTTACTTACTGTGGTTTTATTCTAATTGATGTCAGCATGCTTATTCCAAGTTCATAATCAGAATTCTTGTTTCAGTTAACTTTCCTGTGAAGAACCTGGAGTTGAAGGACTACATTCCCCTGCCAACACCAAAAGAAAATGAGAAATTGCGATCTAAATACGATTTAATCGCCAATGTTGTTCATGATGGCAAACCTGGTGAAGGTTTCTACAGGGTATTTGTTCAACGCAAATCAGAAGAACTATGGTAATTCTTGTTTCTTGACTGGGCCGAACATTCTTCATACCTTTTAGAACTAAAAAAATTCATCAATCTGAATTTGTCTCAGTAATAGGAATTAATATTTTGATTTTTGATTTTTTTAAATATAGGTATGAGATGCAGGATTTGCACGTCTCAGAAACACTTCCTCATTTGGTTGCACTTTCAGAAGCTTATATGCAGATATATGAGCAGCAACAGCAACAACAATAAAATAGACTCGATTCCTGTTTTTCAAGCACCATAATCTGAGACTTGATTTTTACCGAATGGAGATGTAGATGTGTGCATGTGCTGGGGTTGGGATGAGTTGAGTTGAATCCGACCATATTATTTTACTGGGTCATTTTGTAGAAATCGAAACAGATCGGATGAAAACACTGAAAATAATTTGATCGAATAGAGCTGACCTGATATTAGACAATGTATTGTGTAAGAGTTGAATGTTATTATGTACTTAAGTAGTATAGTAATGAATTTTTAAACATTAAAAAAATTAGTAGTGAGAAACAAGTGCAGAGGAGACAGAATTGGCTTGCAATTTGCAAATATGGCAAGTTGGTTAGCAGGTAGTAATTAGCATTTATATACTTGCTAAATTAATCTTGCATGTTCTTCTCACAATTGCTTTGTGGGAAATTTGCTGATGTGGTTGTGTCTTGACTTGGTAGTTTAGATTCATAACCCTCAAACTTGCAAGTTAACTTGTAGAAAATTGTATTTGCTGCTGTGGTCTTCTGAAATTGCAAATTTTCTTTAAAACAATAGATAACTCACTATCTATCATTATTTCATAAGAATATAATAATTTTTAGATTAGTTTTTATATAAAGATTAAAGGAGAAATCTAATATGCAAATTAATTTGTGTAATGAAAAAGAAAATTCGAGGATTGAGTTGATAATTAAAATTGAGTAAATTGAGTTGATAAATTAATTCGTACAATGGTACATGTATTAAAATCTGTTAAACACGAGTGTGTCCCCGCTTCCATTAGCCTCTCTTGTCTAGTTGTCTTCACTCTTCACCCTTGCTTCTTCTCTGCCGCTCCTGATGCCTTTTATTCTTCACCAGTAATATTAAAGTTTCTATTTGTTCAGTTTAAGCTGAATAACTGCCCATCCAAAAACCGGTCTAAAACTGTTGACTGGCGGGTTGATCCAACCGATACCCGGCTGGTTTTCTCTCCAACCCTCAAATGACGTCGTTTAGGGTTCAAAATTAAAAAAAAAATAAAAAACACTCTTTACAGAATACAGACAGAGCTCTCTCTCCGCCCTCTTTTCTCACTGTGTCACTCTGTCCTCCATTCTCCAAAAGACCAAAACCCTCGCCCACATCCATCGCCGCCGCACCTCCTTACGTTCATCACCGCCGCACATCCATCGCCACCGGAGCTTCGCGTTCGTCGTTTGTTGGCTCTGCCTCGCCGTCGTCCGCCTCTCCCAGCTGCGTCGCCATCCTCGCCTGAAGGTAGTGCCCTGCTGAGTTGCTGCTGCTTCTTTTTTTTTTTTTTATTTTGTTTTTGTTTTCGTAGCTGAAATCAACATCCCTCTCATTTACAATCAAAATTTGAAAACAGTCAAGGCATTAGCATAAGCTTCATGAACAATTTGCAGTGCTTCTTCTTCTTCTTTATTTTCTTAATTGAGAATGATTCACTGCTACTTCTTCTTCTTTGCATGCAGTGCTTCTTCTTCTTCGTGTTTTTTTTTTTTTTTTTAAATTGAGAATGATTCACTGCTGCTGCTTTTTTTTTAGTTTAGTTGTGCATTGATTGAATTGGGAGTAATTGTTCATTTTTCTTGTTTGCTGTGACTGGCTTGATGAGATCAATTGAAACTTGTCAAGTTATGACTAAAAATCACAACCGAATTAGCTATGAAGATTGAATGATGACTTGTGAGGGGTCAGGTTCTGAGCAATACACAAGACACACCAATAATAAACGAGTCCAAGTGTGTTTTCTTTCTTGAATCTTGAGCATGAACCTTTGGAATATATAGCATTCAGGTGCAACATTAAATTAGGTTTGTAAGCATTGGTTGAAGTTGAACAATAAGAGAGATCATCTTTTTTACTTTGATTTTTTCTTAAATAACTGTCAACTCATCAAAGATATGCTAACATTGTGAAATTCACACCAGGTCTTGTATATGCAGTCCTCATTACTGCTGTGATAACTGATGCTATCAAAGATGGTGTTTTCAGTATCAACTACTATGACTGTGTTATTAGACCCTTTAGTGTTGCACTTTGTATTTCATTGCTGAATAAGAATAACGTTGGTGGCTTGGTGCATGACATATCAGGTATTTGATCAAGTTACAACTGATGTTAGGTGTACTGGAGATAAAAGTGTTATTAAGGAAGGGCACAAAAGTTTCTGTGCGTATCCTTTAACAAAGTTATAGTAGAATTACATTCTCTTCGAATATATTACTTTTTCTATTTAAAAATAAAAAATCTTAGGATATAAATAAAAAGTCAAATAATATTCATGGATGAGTTCTGTTAAGAAGAACAAGGATACAAGGATCTTTGTAACCATATTTAAGAATAATATACTTTCATAAAAGGTTGAGGTTTTGGTGGTATTGGCATAGTTTTAGTTGAACAAGCTTGTGAATTTTAGAATATAGTTATATTTTTGAGTGTTTATTTTTATTTTATATATTATTTTATTATAAAATGGTTTTCCGGTTGAATTTGTAAACTAGTGATCCAATAGTTTGAGCGGTTCGATGACTTGTCCGGTTTTTAGAACCGAGGTTTCATTCAAAGCTGACATTAATTGAGAATCGCACCAAGATTAATTTAGAATCGCACCAAGCAATGCTTTTCAATTTGACCAATGCAGGTACCTCCACTTCTTCATAATTGAATCAAAGTTCCTTTTCCATTCTTCATGTTGCCAAAATCATTGCCTTCCTGCACCTTATGGCACTGAGCTTCAATCCATTGCGTAAGGGTTTACAGTATAGATTCTTGAGCTATTTCTATGATTACTCTTTATGTTGTACTGGTCCGAATCTGTGCTATTCATCATTGCCTGCAAAAAGTTCTGTTTCTGGTTTTCGGGCTCAAGGTCATGGTCAAGGTGAAAACCATGGTTTAGGGTTTCCAGGGAAATTCTGTGTTACTGCCAGTGATGATGGGAGTAGAGATCAGAACTTCAATTTTGGTAGTCTTGATACACTGAGTGATGATGAAGAGGAAGAAGAAGACGGTGGTGGTGATGGAGAAGGTTCTAGTGACGGTGATGATGAGGGTCTTGAGTTTATGAGCTCCTCTAATGGCAATGACAATCACAAACTTGGAGAGAGTATTGGTAGAGTTGAAATTGATGAACATGAATTTAGGCACCCTTTGGTTAAGGAAGTTTGTAGGTTGATTACATATAGGTCAGCTTGGAACCCTAGACTTGAAGGATATTTGAGGTACCTATTGAGAAGATTGAAGCCCCCACAGGTTTGCGCTGTCTTACGCTCTCAAGAAGATGAACGA
>JASCZI010241837.1:38442-69734 GCA_036250425.1 Stylosanthes scabra | reverse complement strand
AATGGCGCTACAAACATGATGCTATTGTCTACTATACATTGTTAGATGTGCTTAGCAAGACTAAATTGTGCCAGGGTGCTAAGCGGATTCTTAAGCTTATGATGCGTCGTGGAATCGAATGTTCTCCTGAAGCTTTTGGTTATGTGATGGTGTCTTATAGTCGAGCAAGCAACTTGAGGCATGCCATGAGAGTTTTGACCGTGATGCAGAAAGCTGGAGTTGAACCTAATTTATCTATATGTAACACTGCTATCTATGTTTTAGTTAAGGGAAGCAAATTGGAGAAGGCACTGAGATTCTTGAATCGAATGGAGCTGGTTGGAATCAAACCCAATGTTGTCACTTATAACTGCTTGATCAAGGGTTACTGTGATCTGCACCGGGTTGAAGATGCATTGGAGCTTATTATGGAAATGCCATCTAAGGGATGTCCCCCTGACAAAGTCAGTTATTATACTGTGATGGCTTTCCTCTGCACGGACAAAAGAATTGAAGAAGTGAAGCTGTTAATGGAGAAAATGGTGATGAATAGTAAATTAATTCCAGATCAGGTTACATATAATGCACTTATTCACACGCTTTCCAAGCATGGACATGCAGATGAAGCCTTGGCTTACTTAAGAGAAGCAGAAGACAAGGGCTTCCACATAGATAAGGTTGGGTATAGTGCAGTAGTTAATGCCTTCTGTAAGAAGGGAAAAATAGATGAGACAAAGAGCTTAGTGAACGAGATGTACTCGAAGGGCTGCATTCCTGATGTTGTGACATATACTGCTATTATTGACGGATTTTGCCGCATGGGGAAGATAGATGAAGCGAAAAAAATGCTGCAGCAGATGTACAAACGTGGGTGCAAGCCAAATACCATTTCATACACAGCTTTGTTAAATGGTCTCTGCCACAATGGGAAATCATTAGAGGCAAAGGAAATGCTGAATGTAAGTGAGGAGCATTGGTGGACGCCAAATGCCGTAAGTTACAGTGTTGTGATGCATGGTTTCCGTAGGGAAGGAAACTTGTCCGCGGCTTGTGATTTGGTTAGGGAAATGGTTGGAAAGGGATTTTTTCCAACTCCAGTTGAAATTAACCTGCTAATACAGTCCCTGTGTCAAAATCAGGAAGTGGTCAAAGCTAAAAGATTTTTAGAAGAATGCCTGAATAAGGGTTGCGCCATCAATGTCGTAAACTTTACTACTGTAATTCACGGTTTTTGTCAGATTGGTGACTTGGAAGCTGCTCTATCAGTGCTAGAAGACATGTACTTAATCAACAAACATCCTGATGTTGTCACATTTACAGCATTGTTTGATGCATTGGGGAGGAAAGGTAGATTGGACGAGGCTGCTGAGTTAATAACGAAGATGCTGGGCAGAGGTTTGGATCCTACTCCAGTAACATATAGGACAGTCATCCACCATTATTGTAAATGGGGGCAAGTGGATGATATGTTGAAATTATTGGAAAAAATGCTTGTTAGGAAACCAATAAGAACATTATACAATCAAGTAATTGAGAAGCTTTGTGCTTTTGGGAAACCCGAGGAGGCTGAGAAACTTCTAGGGAAGGTTTTGAGAACAGCATCAAACATTGATGCTAATTCATGCCATGTTCTCATGGAAAGCTATCTGACGAAAGGGCTTCCTCTATCAGCAAATCGAGTGGCTTCAAGAATGTTCAGCCGTAATTTGGTCCCTGATTTGAAATTGTGTGAGAAAGTGAGAAAGAAACTAATGTCGGATGGTAAGTTGGTCGAGGCTGATAACCTTATGTTGCGACTTGTCGAGCGCGGAGTACAACAAAACGAGACGAATTTGTGATATCAGTTGCTATTCTGTTGTGATGATTGTTTTAATGTTTTTGCAGAGTGGATGCTTCTCACCATGGAAATGTATGGATGTCGGATATCGATGCCACCAAGGTTGCAATAATGTTAGATAGCTAAATTTTTCGAATTTATATTTACGTTTTAAACGCACAAATTAGGTTTGTTATAACACTTCATTGTGTTGTCATCTCAAAATTTTACTCCAACGCAAATCCATTCATTTTGGAAGCCATCTTATGATAAATCACTGTTTTGTTTAGTGTTTACCTTATAATATAGATTCGGGAAATGCTAGGTAGCTAAGCATTTTTCAACCAAGTGTAATCAAGCCGCATAATATGTTATACATCTTTAGTAATTAGATGACTTCTATTAAAATTAGATCAATTTGGTTTATATCAATTTTATGCCTCTGTTAGGCTGAAATAAAATATTATTTTCCCGTCTAAAGGTAGGATTGTTCAAAGTATTCGACTCCTATAGAAAGGGAAAATATTTTTCGACGGAACGTCAATCGGTGGTAGTATTGGTCGAAGAAAATGGGAGTCGAAGTACGCGTTCTGGGCTTGATCTTATCCGAACAAGTTCACTAAAGATCGTGAGCAGTTTTCTTCCTAAGCAAGGCATAGAAGATAACGTGGGAGCTGAATTTGAGGAGTGAGCCAGCGTCCTGATCGTGGGATAATTGTCTGTAAATATTTCATCTATAAATAGGCAAGGCAAAACAATCAAAGGGACGATTTTTTCACAACCACTAAAGCTCCTAGCAAGTTCCTAGTCTCCTTAGACGCAACGGAAGAACAATGGAGTGCAAGTGCTGCATGTGAGTAGTCGACAAGTACTCTCTTTCATTCTTTGCTGTTTGCTTTCTTTTATGTTTTTATTTTTGTTATTGCTTTTGTCATTTCCTTTTACTCATTCCTGTCTTTATATGTTCTTCCCTTTTGCTTCTTTTATTTCTTGTTATTTCTTTTTACATTGTTACTTTCTCTGGCGTTTGTCCAGCTTTGTGTGTTTACTCATATAATTACAATAAAATCAAAAGTTAGTTTAATTTCGTCTTGGTTGATTAATTGGAAGGATCCATCTATTAATCAGGAGTTGTATCCCGCTCCTCGATCTGAAATCGTGGTACTTAGCTTTTATTTCGACACTGTCGATAAATTTGAGCGAAACAAATTGGCACGCCCAGTGGGACCCCTTTTATCGAGCAAGCTGTGAAGTCGCATGCGAAAGATTCGTTTGCGAAGCGGGAAAGAAATAGTTATGGCGGAAGAAAGGGTTGTTACTTCGTCGACGTCTTTAGACGACTCGGCAGCAACGGATAAGACGCAACTTAGCCCTTCAAGGGCGACATCTACGCCATTAAATAACCCCGTAAGTACGCCATTTCAAGGGAATGTCAATAGTTGGGTTCCTACCCAACCGCTCGTTTCGCAGCAAACTGTCGGTGGATGGGTGCCTACATCTACCAATATGTGGATGCCCCCTCACGTGGCCAGCCAAGGTGCGTGGCCAGAGTTTGGCTTACCGCTTAATTATACGCCCCCGATTGAACCATCACAGAGAAGTCAAGGAGGTTTTACGATTAGGAATAATCCAGTTTACACTAATCCAACTCCTAGTACCCAGTATATTCCACAAGGCTGGTATCATCTCCCTCCGCAAGGTGGTAATTATGGATATTTAAATAATCCGCAACCCTCTTTCGGTGCCTATGGGACCGGAGGAGCACCTCCTAATTTCGGAATGTATAATCCACCAACCATGTATGGTAGTCCTCTGTCTTCTTCATCGAATCTCGTTAGCACTCCATCCCTCCAGCCTACACAGGCTGCGACGACGCCACCTCAAGTGGTCTCGGCGGGTAACAATAGGTCAGTTTTCCCAGAAATGTCTAGGGAAATGCCAACTAATTCTGGTCCTGCTAACAACATAATTGATTCTTTAGTTTTTAGACAGCAGATTGAGAAAATCCATCATGATTTAGTGGACTTGCTCACTCAACAAATGGCAACAGTGCTAACACCCATGATAGAAAACAACAATGCCAGAATAGATCAAGTAGCACAACAAGTAAACGAATTGGCAGAAAACTTTAATCCTCAACCCCCTAGACAACAAAAGTACAACTATAGGAACTCGCCAGCAATTTTGGCAAGAGGCGATCCTCTGAACAGAGCCCAAGCTGCGAATGCTGCTCAAGCATATGGGAATAACATTATCCAAGTCGTGGAACAAATACTAAATAGAGCAGGGTTTAACCTAAGAATAACTAACCAGCCCTATTTCGTGTCACCGTTCCCAAATTTTGTCCAACAAGCTGAACTCCCTAGGGGGCTCAAAGTGCCTAAGTCACTCACCAAATTCTCATGGGAGAGTGGTGAATTGACAGTCGAGCACATAGCTCGCTATACTGCCGAAATAGGAGAATTAGGAAATGATGAGTATTTGAAAATGAAGTACTTCCCGTTGTCTTTGACAAAAAATGCTTTTAATTGGTTTTCAAACTTACAGCCTAATTCGATTCAGAACTGGGCACAGTTAGAGCGTAGCTTCCACGATCAGTTCTTTAGGGGTGAGCTGAAATTCACTAGTACTTTGATGATTATCTGATTCGCTTTAAAAATATGAGGAATAAATGTTATACCCTAGTACCCGAACCTGAAGTAGTTAAGATGGCCATAAACGGTTTGAACTTCAATATTTGGAAGAAATTGGTTAATCAGCAATTTCTTGATTTGGCCCTTGGCTGAGAAAGTCACACAAATTGAGAAATTGAATAAGGAAAAAGAGGAATTAGAGTCGAATAAAAAGAGAACTTTGTTTGGCAAGAAAGTGTCTTATTTAGAGAGTTTAACAGAGGAAGAATCAAACTCTGAGTCTGCTTTTGCGGCTGAGTTGAAGGACGGCCCAACATACGTGTGTCGAAACCTTAATCCGGCAAAAGACAAGGCCCCTTTTGCAGGAGGAAAGTCTTATTCTTTCGATTTAACAAAAGTAGAGCAAATATTTGATGTTCTCTTTAAAGATAAACAGTTAGTCCTTCCTGAAGGAAAGCGTATGCCATCTGTAGCTGAACTTAGGAATAAACGATTTTTGTAAATTCCATCAAACCTCTGGACATTATACTAACAATTGCGTTTGTTTCAGGGATTTGGTTCAGAAAGCGATTAAGGATGGGAGGCTGAAGTTCACTGAAAAGACAGAAATGAAGATGGATGCAGACCCATTCCAAGTCACATCCAATTTCGCTGAAATGGATGATGTATTCGTTGTCTCTGCGAACATGGCCACGGTTGAATCTTTGTCCGAAAAAGAAGCGTTTGACCTTGACATGTTTGAAGCAGAGAGACCAATTTACCCTAAGGCTGGTGAAGATTTATTGGATTTCCTGCTTAGACAAAGGGAAGGAGAAGGTAATGTTGCTGTTTGCCCGAGGTGCAGCGCTCTGTTTGATTCATCAGCAGCTAAAGCTTATGAATCATATAAGAAGAGCAAAGAAAGGATGATTCAGGAGAAAGAAAAGCAGGCCATGCTGTTAAGGAATCTTGTGACAAGGGATGCTAATCAGAAAATTAAGGGACATGATCCACCTGTTCGACAACAGATGAGGACGGTAGTGATGGTTGATGGAAAACCCCAAGGATTCTCAAGCAAAACCCGTGTTCCTCCCAGCAATGTGTCTCATAACAAATGGGTGCAAAACAATGCACCTAATTATTCTCGACACTCCCGTGTAGCCTGGAAACCAAAGGGGCAAGCTGATTATGACCCCTGGTCGAGAGGAAACCAGAAGGGAGTTAATCCTCAGAGAGGGTTCCCATCGAAGAGAGGAGACACTTTCAGAGGACGATCCCGCAGAGCAAATACAAGGGTTTCCTTCATTCCAAGGCCCTTGGCTCATCTAGAGTGATTCGTTGAGCAAGGGATGCAAGGTTGGAAGGCCCCTACCCTTAATTGACTCGTAGAGAGTCGACAGAACCACAAGGGGAATCTAAAGGGAAAATGACGGCGAGATCTGACCGCTTTAATAGGAAAGTGGGCAGCAGCACAACGCCGAACAAGATATCCGATGCTGAAAACCCGAGGAAATCTTCGAAGGACCATGAAGAGAGAAAACAATCAGCAAAGAAGACTCAATCACCAGAAAAGAATGAGTCCTTAGAGAAGGGTGGAAAACAATACTCGGTGCAACTATCGGAAGAAGGAGAAACTGACTCACTCGATACCATATTCGATGATGAATTGGATGCCATGTTTGGAGAAAATGGATTCGGTTTTTGTGGGACCGTTTCGGTATTACCTTTTGACTTCCAGGGGAACCCGGAGCAACCTTGGGTCTGTTTAGAAGGCGATTGCGATGATATTATCCCTGGCGACGAATGTAAATTCGTGGAAGATGGATTGATCAAAGATGGTTTGTTTAAAAGACCAGATGAAATCACGAAGGGTCACCTTCGACCTCTACACATCAAGACTAAGGTAGAAGGGCTCGTGATTAACAGGATCCTGATAGATGGCGGTGCTGCAATCAACCTGCTACCCGAGAGCATGCTCTCCTTGTTCCACAAGACAGTCGAAGACCTTATTAAGACTAACCTCGCAGTGATTGATTTTAATGGGAAGTCTACTACTGCACTGAGAATGATTCCATTCAGGGTCAAAGTGGGAAGCGTCGAAAGGCCCACTATGTTTATAGTTGTTCCTACCAAGGCCTCTTTTAATATGCTTCTGGGACGAGACTTCATCCACGGAGTTGGGGCAATTCCTTCCATACTCCATCAAAAGTTAGTGCTATGGGATGAAGACGGGAGGATTGAAGAGATTGAAGCAGACGATAGTCCTTGCTATGTCAATCAGATAAATGTTAATTTCAAGGAATACCATGCCAGCATCAAGCCCTTGGAAATTAACATGAGCACCTTTGACCAATCCCTCATCAAAGGATGTTATGTTGGTCGAGCCATTGGGCTCGGCTCTCAGCCTATATGGCTGAGAGGAAGGAGTGCACAGGGGAACGTGCACTAGACTATATATATGACCTGGATCCTCTTGGATTCGAAAGGCTAGATTTATTTTCTGAAGATTTGCACAATAAGCGAGTCGAAGTATAAGACCCTCTTGACGAAGTCGAAATCGGAGGAAAGGGTCGTGTCACGTATGTGGGTCGATTAATGAGTCATATATTTAAAGAAAAATTGATCGAAGTGCTGGAGGAATTCCAAGACTACTTTGTTTGGGACTATGATGAGATTCCTAGTTTAGACCGAGGACTTGTGGAACATAGGCTGCCTTTGACCCCAGGTTCTCGACCTATTAAACAAGCACCAAGACGGTTTGCCCTAGAGGTCATGGTGAAGATTAAAGAGGAAATCGAGCGCCTTCTTAAAGCCGGTTTCATATGAACCACCAGGTATGTCGATTGGATTTCAAATATAGTCCTTGTACTTAAGAAAAATGGTAAATTGAGAGTTTGCATTGATTTCAGGGACTTAAATAAAGCCACGGCCAAAGATGAGTATCATATGCCTGTTGCAGAAATGTTGATCGACTCCGCATCGGGAAGCAAAATCTTGAGACTCATGGACGGCTATTCTGGGTATAACCAGATCTTCATAGCCCAAGAAGATGTGTCGAAAACAGCTTTCCGATGCCCCGGAGCAATAGGAACCTATGAATGGGTGGTTATGCCATTCGGATTAAAGAATGCCGGAGCTACTTATCAAAGAGCGATGAATGTCATTTTCCACGATTTTATGGGTAAGTTTATGGAAGTTTACATCGATGATGTAGCTGTCAAATTTGAATCGAAAGATTTTCATATAGAACATTTAAAGACAGCTTTCCAACGGATGAAAAGCCATTGAAATGTGCGTTCGGTGTGACCGTAGGAAACTTTCTAGGCTTCATCGTTCAGAAGAAAGGTGTGGCCGTGGACTCAAACAAATGCAAGGCGGTGATGGATTCCTCACCCCCAAGAAATAAAAAGGAACTTCAATATTTCCTTGGTAAAGTTAATTTGCTTCGACGTTTCATTTCAAACTTAGCTGGAAAAACGAAAATATTTACTTTTTTATTAAAATTGAAACAGGGGGAACAATTTACTTGGGAGAAAGAGCACCAAGAAGCGTTCGATGCCATTAAGATGTATTTGACTTCACCTCCGATTCTGACTCCAATTCGACAAGGACAGCAACTTAAGCTATACATAGTTGCATCAGAAACCACTCTTGGGAGCATGTTAGCTCAACAAGATGAAGATGGAAATGAGAGAGTAGTTTACTACCTTAGCAAAACAATGACTGATGTCGAGACTAGGTATACCCCAGTCGAAAAGCTTTGCTTGTCTTTGTATTTCTCTTGTACAAAACTCAAAAGTTATTTAATTGGGAGAAACATATATGTTATTTCAAAATTTGATGTTATCAAATACATGCTTTCCTATCTCATTTTAAGAGGCCGAGTCGGAAAGTGGATACTCGGTTTGATTGAGTTTTCATTGTTTTACGTCCCCGCTAAAGCCGTCAAGGGGCAAGCCCGTAAGACAAGCCTGTAAACAAAGAAGTAATTGTTGAGTAACTCGAGTTGTTTTTCGACAGTTCAAGCCATCAACAAGGAGTCCCAACGAAATTTCATTTTCGACTCCACAACCAGATTTCTAACGATGAAGCTGAGTATGAGACTTTAATAACAGGGTTAGAAATCCTGATACTACGAGGAGCCAGAAACATTGAAGTCGTGAGAGATTCTAAATTGGTGTTAAGGCACTTAGCTAGAACATACAGAGTGGTGAGTGAGAACCTTCTAAAATATTTTGCAATAGCCGCCCGTATACTCGCAGAATTTGATTCTTTCATTCTGCGGCACGTACCGCGAGAATGCAATCAAGAAGCTAATGAACTAGCTCAAATGGCTTCAAGATACAGGTTTTCGCCACACTTGATCAGTAAGTTGGGAGAGATATGCGAAACTCTACCTCCTATAGAACAAAGAGGGGTTCTTTGCTCAGATGCCATTGATAATAATGATTGGAGAACTCCAATTATTGAATATATTCAAAACCCTAATTCAAACCCAAATAGGATGGTTAAATATTGGGCTCGACATTACCTGGTCGTATCAGGCGAATTGTTCAGAAAAGGTGTCGATGAAACCATGCTTCAATGCTTAGGGGCATCTCAAGCTTTGTTAACCATGGAAGAAGTCCATGAAGGAATATGCGGTGCCCACCAAGCAGGCCGAAAAATGAAATGGATCCTTTTAAGGAGGCTCTTATTCTGGTAATCCATGCTTAAAGATTGCATTGAGTATGCGAAGAAGTGTGACCAGTGTCAACGACATGCTAACATTCAGCACATGCCTGCAGATGATTTACACGCCATAGTAAAGCCCTGGCCTTTCAGAGGATGGGCACTTGATCTAATAGGAATGATTCACCCACCTTCATCGAAAGGCCATAAATTCATTCTTGTGGTTGTAGATTATTTTATCAAATGGGTTGAAGCGGTACCCATGAAAGAAGTTACTCAAGCTAAAGTAATTGATTTTATCGAAGAATCGATTGTGCATAGGTATGTTATCCCTCAAAGTCTAATGACAGATCAAGGTACTATGTTTACGGGACGAAGTGTCGTCACTTATACGCAATCGAGACACATCAAGTTGCTTCGCTCAACACCATATTATTCTCAGGCTAATGGGCAGGTCGAAGCCGTCAATAAGACCATCATTGGTCTCATCAAAAGGCATATAGGTCAACAGCCCAGAAATTGGCATGATACTCTTAGCCAGGTTTTATGAGCTTACAGATGTTCCCCAAAAGAGTTGACAGGCACCAACCCTTACGAGTTAGTATTCGGCCACCGCGCCGTGTTACCTCTGGAAATTAATTTGCAAACTCTCAGGGTAGCCAGAAAAAATGAATTGCCTATCGATCAATATTGGTCGAGTATGCTCGATGAATTAAATGATTTAGATCACATTCGACTTCAGGCGTTAGACAAGATGATCCTCCAAAAAGAGTCATTAGCTAGAATTTACAATCGAAAAGTAAAAAGAAAAAAACTTTTTAGTTAATGACCTTGTCTTAAAGCTCGTATTACCGCCTGAAAGATCGAAAGGAAAGCGGGCTCCATTATGGGAAGGCCCTTTCCAAATAACTAAAAAACTTGATGGAAATGCTTATGCTTTAAAAGAAAGTGCGACAGGCAGAAACGCAGGTATTATAAACGACAAGTATCTCAAAAAATATCATACTTAAAAAAGAAAAATTACAAATCAAATAAAGCGGTCTAATGACAACTTCAGGCGGGTACGGAGTTGGTCAAGGGCCTCGACCTTTTTCTCAGCGGCACTGAAAGACGCGCGAGCCCTTCCCATATCGGTTTCAGCCTTGGAGGTCGCAGAAGCTAAAGACGCTTTGTTCTCTTCATAGCGTTTTAGTTTGCCCGACAGATCCTCATTGGCAGATCGGATATTCGCTAAACCTTCTTTAGCAGCCACAAGCTCGACCTCCAAAGCTTCAACCCGGGCGACAGCTTCTTGCTCCGATTTTCTCCCTTGATCAAGAACTTGGGAAATTTGCAGAGTGGCTTCCGAACAGTCAACTGCCCTTTGACACAACAATTTCCAGCCATTAACAACAGCATCCAACTCTTTTTTTCTGGCCCGCCAAAGCAAGAAGATCGGAGGAATAAAGTTTAGAGACGAAATCTCCGAACTGATGGATAAGGTCAGCCTCCAAAACCGGCAATTCATCATCAAGAGTATTGACGACACTAATCAGATTAGCTTTCAATTTGTCATCAGTGGCAAGATCTTCCAAATGAAATCCTAGAAGTGACATGATCTTTGCGGCGATCCTTGACAACGTTGCAGGTATTGGAGGGACATCTCCAGCAGCCTCTGGTTTCGCAGTGTCTTTCGAACTAGCTCCTCTACTCAAAGGGACCTTTCCTCCTGATGAATAGACTTATTTAGCTTGAGAAAGGAGAAGATCCAAACTCTGTTCTCGAGGCTCAGAGTGGGCATGCTTAGGGGGCAAAGGTGCTGCGACTGCAAGAGTTGGAGTTGTAAACAGGGCATGTGGAGGAACTTCCTCCCCCTCGATATCTTCTTCATCTGCGTTGATAGGAGAGGATTCCTTGTTAGAAAAGGGAGTCCTGGCTTGCCTAGGCTGTAAAAAAATGGAGGTTAGAGAACAAAGTAAAGAGCGATATGGAAAAACGATGTTATAATTCAGTTTCTCCTTACCCTCAGAACTTGAGTAGTGGCAGAAGTGTGTGACGTCTCTCCAATTCTTAGATCCTTCTACGAAGGTAGACCCCTCGAATGACTTCGAGTATTCTTCTTCCTCGATCCCGGAGCTACAGCTTTCCCTCGATCCTGTTGTGGATCTGAAGTCGGGGATGTAGTTTTGTCTACACGAAGAAGAATGACAAGATTGATACACATGATTTATAAAATCAGGAATGAAGGCTAATGAATACGACGTTTACCTTTGGTTTTTGTCAGAGGCTTCATGTTGGAAAATGATGGGCCAATATGCCGAGTATGGGTGGTGAAGTACTTCGACCACCAAGTCGTAAAAGACTGGGTGCACTGCCAACACCTGGCAATCTCAGGGAATGATTGACAATTGAATTGTTCCTCCATTCTCTCGTGGTTATGGTCTAAGAGCCGCTCGAGCTTCCCAAGATCATCCACTTCATAATGCACCAATTGATCATCGGTATCTGGGAGAAGAGGAGCGGGCAGAGGTTGAGCAAGCCCGAATTGGCGGGCCACGTATTGAGGAGAGTAGGAAACCACTTTCTTTTTCAGAGCAACGTTGGACTCCCCTGGCAGTCCAACCGGCAGAAGTCGGGCAGTTAAGATCGTCGACCAATACTCATCGAGAATAGCTTGAATCGACGGATCGGGATTAGTAAAGGAATTCACAATCGGGAGTACGTTCTCTTTCCCGATCAGAGGATAGGTAAGGTAGTTTTCACCCTCATCAGAATCGATGTTCATAAAGAGGGTGAGAAAATGTATGAAGGCTTCGCCCCTCCCAAGGCCACTAGGCTTAGGCCATGTCAGGCGGGCTAGCCTAATTCCACAAGTTGAGGGCTCACTTGGATCACTCACTTGATCCCTTTGAACCATAATCGGCTCGAAAACAGCTTTCAGCCAGAGATTTACGACCCAGAGTGGTCCAAAGGGATTAAGTCTTTTTTCGCTCACCACAATCGAAAGGCTTTCATATAGTTGAGCTAAGATTAGCTGGGCTAGGTCGACATACTTCTTCCCATGCAGAAGGACAACCAGAGTCAAATAGTTGTCTTTTTGCATGATGATTGACTTGGTGCAGAACACAAAAGAGTTCAGCCAAATAAAAAGAAAGGCTATATGTTCCAGCTCGGTGATGGGCTCATTCTCTTTCCCCATGTTATTTTGAATAAACCTGAAAGCAGTCACCCCGCTGTAATCCGAAGGGTAAGCAGCATCACTGATTTCGGGGCACGGAGAGCCAGCACTCATAGCCTCAGCATCAGCAGGAAGCCCCGTGAAGGCATAAACTTCCAAAAGGGTTGGACCCATCATTCCGTAAGGAAAGTGGAAGTTGTTGGTGGAGGGGCACAAAAAATACAGACATGAAGACAACATAGGGGCAACGTAAGAAAGATCCTCACATGCGAGGTGGAGAACTTGAGTTAAACCTAGGGTTTCCCACTGATCCCCATAAACAAGCGCCAGCCTTTGCATCCACGCGCGAAAATTGAGAATGGACTCTTTCGGAGGGGCTGTTCTTAGAATTCTTCAGGAGAAATAAGATGCATCAACATCTTTCTCTCCGAAGATTAGGGGAAGATGATCAGGAACAGAAGGGAAAGTTTTCATCGAGCTAGCCTTTCTTGGAACAAGGATCGGCCCCAAAAAAGAAAAGACCCTTGAATCAATGGTAAATGGAAGAAATATTTGTTTCTGCCAGATTGAAAAAGAATCAATGCAAGGATCAGGAGCTCGAAGACCATCCTTGCAAAGAATGAAGGATCTTTCGGAAGCCACTAGGATCGGAGCATCATCAGTGATGGGAACCTTTGGCCGGATAACAGGATAAGCAGCTTTTCCCTCAGACGTTGAGGAATCCCTTTCAGGATAAGACTCACTAGAGCTGTGAAGAGAAGAAGAATCGGAAGAAGCCATTAAAGTGATGAGTTTCTTTTTCAAGATTATGAATAGTTTTTCTCTGAAGATTACGAGAATGACTTTTGAGAATAAGGATTAATGAGCCTCTATCTTTTTATAGAGAAATAAATAACCAAACCGGCGAGTTTCATGGACAGAGAGTTGTTCCAGATTATTCGCTTTCTCCATCTTTTCAATTTTTTTCCAAATTTAAAATTTTCGAATTTGAAATTTGGTGGGAATTATATCTTTTACCATATCTGGTAAAAATATTATTAAATGTAAAGGGACCTATTGAAAAAATATTTCGACTCCCATTCCTAGTGTTTCTATTGTTCGACGAAAGATAAGACAGACGAATATAAGACAGAGTCGAAATCATAAGAAAGAAATCCAAGTTGAAAGTTGAAAAAAGGGGAGCATCTTAGAGCTAAGCATCTTATTGTCGAGCATGAGATAAAATTACAATTGTTCAAAGCAATAAATAATTGTCAGATTACAAACGTTAATTCAAAAAAGATCTAAAAGCCAATTTAAGCTCTTATTGACGTTTGTTCAGTCGAGAAGATGTTTCGACTGCTTGCCTGTGCCTGGCCTCTACTTCTTCTACAGTCTTGGCGGTCGCGGCATGCTTTGAAGTACTTGAGGCTCTTTTTTGCTCAATACCCAGTAGGGTATTCTTCAAATTGTGATTGGTGGCCTTGATCTTCGCCAACCCGGCCATCGTTTTGGACAGATTTTGTTTGGCCAACAAAAGCTCTCTTTCAAGTTCTTCAACACGCAAGCGTTGCGTTTCTTCTAACGATTTCGCTTCTTGTTCCTTGACGACCCCAGTGTCGACTAAAGGTTTAACCTTTGAAAAGGCAGAACCATATTTACCCATGTCTTTCTTATGTTTCAACACATCATCTCTCGCTGCCTGAAGATCTGCCGAACTCGACTCTAAAAGAACATTGTTGTTGTAAAGATCTTCTATAAAACTCTTTAAAGAGGAGGCCTCAGAGTTAGCATGTTGGTTAAGAAAGGTGGTGGCTTCCAGAAGTTGAGATTTGATTTCAGCACTTGCAACAATCTTTTCAAGAGAGTGGTTCAGGCACCCCAACACTCTGTTTACTTTTTCAACTATAACAGCACGACCAACAATGCTTTGTCGAGGTAAACGCTGAGGAGTTTGGCCATCACCGGAAGGAAAAGGTTTTTCGGTTTCAAATTCCCCGCTTGTGGCAACTGGCACTGCAGTAAGAAAAAGTTCTTGTGCCTCTGATAAAATTGAGTCGAGATTAAACTCATCATCTGCGAAGTCTAAGTCACCAGCTTCAGGCGTTGGCACAACAAAAGGCCCTTCCTCTTCGATCAAGATTTCTTTGATTGGAGAAATAAGTGACGCTTCTGGTTTGAAGAGGATCAAATCCGAAGAACTGACTGCCATGGTTGATGTGTCCGCAGGACAAGAAGTGGACACAAGGACTGGAACAGTTTCCTGACCCAAAGGGGTGTATTCAGCCTGCAATATAAATCGACACGAGCAATAAATGATCACATTTAGGACTACCGGATAATAAATGATAAAGAAAAGTCATCAGGTATACCCGCGTTGATTCTGTTGACGCTTGTGAGCTAGATACGCCCACCAGACCTGCAGATACGGATCTATTGAACATGGCAAGATTGGATAAAATCGCTCTGGCACTCTCCAAATTAGATTGAGTTGTCGGGTTGGGCATGAATATTTCTTGTTTCCCCGACACTTCAGCATTTTTCGACTGCGAAGAAAGATTGATCAGAAACATGCAGAAATCATATCATGCGGAAAAAAGGATTGACTTGTACCTTTTTCTGAGGTTGTGACGTGCGGGCCATTTTTGCAACAGGACCTTCAGCATCGGATGCGCGTTCGACGGCATTCCGTTTCCTAGATGTAATCGTCGCTATGCTTGAAGATTTTGCTCGAGCACTTCCTTTCCTCTCCTTCTTCTTTTTTGGGGAACGCTCAGCGTCCGAAACCCAATCTTCAACATGTTTAGTGGGTTCAGAAGCTGTTCCTTTTATAGCGATTGGCTTAGCCGCTGATAAAAAAGGGGATCAGTTAATTGACTAAATAAGCAAACGTATTGTAATAAAAATAATACCTAGTGGGTATCTTTCTATCTTGGTGAAGCCCGAGATTAGGTGATGTGTTTCTCGACACCACTCGTATGGAGATAAGGTTACTCCACAGAGATATGGGGCAAGTGGATTGGTAATGTAATCCCAATTGAGTATACCTTTCACAGGATCAGGTAGCCGATCTGAGATACCGAATTGGGCATTTGGAAAAGGAGGATATCTAAACGGTTTTACAAAACATTTCGGGCGAGCTAAAGGATCGATCTGTTTGGCTTTTAAATAGTTTTTAAAACATCGATCCTCATAAGCAGCCTTTTTCTTTTCCAAATGTCTAATGCGCTATAAAAAGTCAGCCTGAGCCACATTACGTTCCATTTCACTTTATAGAATTTTTCAAAGGAAAGAATTTCATTAATGTGGGTACCTTTGGTCTTCTTCGACACAGGAGCACTCTGCACAATGGAAGCAAGATTTAGGTTAGTCAGCGCTTGCTCTAGAGATGGATAATGGCTGATAAAATAGCTCGACCACCAATTGTCGAAAGATTGTGTAGAATAACAACAACGAGTAAGACCAGGCACTCGACGGTATCTTTTGACTCTTTCCTCAGTTGGACTAATGGCATCATCAAACTCTGCCGTGTTGCTTATCTAATATTTAACTGATGGTTTGGTGGGGTTAAAGTAGATAGAAAATGGCATAGCTTGGGCAAAGCCAAATTGTCGAGCTACGAACTGAGGGGAGTACAAGTTGAGTTTATACCTCATCTCCAAAGTTCCGTCACCAGGTACCCCTACCCTTAGTTTTTGGGGAACTAAGGAATGAGCCCACATTTCATCTCCAGTTGGTTGGTCTGTTGGATAGTCCCCAAAGAGTCAAAACATGGGGCAGCAGGTAAAGGAAGGCTTATGAAAGGAAATAAGTCAAAAGTCTCATCATCAACATCATTTTTTAGGTCAAAAAACCAAGATAGATACAGGCGGAAAGACTCCAAGCTGTAGCGGGACGAGGGTTTCTGCAAACAGGTCAGTTGAATCCCATTTATAGCCTTCTTAGGCAAAGCATCCACAGCTAGCGAGATACGGGGATGGAAGATGGCTTTTAACCATAGGTCAACTACCCAAAGAGGCCCAAAAGGGTTTAAGGAGTTATCTCCCACTCAGATAGTCTCGACAGCAAGGGTGAGTGCTTCGTACACTTGACCCAGGATTAAGTTGGCTAATGAAACATATTTTCCCTTATGCAGCATGGCACCTAGTGTCCTATAATTTTTCCTGTGCATGCATATGGATTTTGGGCAGAAAACGAAAGCATTCAACCAGCAGAGAATAAAAGCTGTGTGTTCGACATCAGAGACAAGGGTACCATCAGCCCCTTTATTCTTTTTGATAAAGTTGGTATAAGAAATTTCTGAAAAATCAATACCAATCGAGTCTTCAATATTGAATTCATCGATCCATGAAATAGCATCCCCGTTGGATGGCAGCCCCGCTATGTGAGCAATGCCAAGGAGTGTTGGCGTCATCATTCCACACGGGAAATGAAAGGTATTGGTAACAGGCGACCAGAAGTAAAGGCTGGCGCCCAACAAAGGTTGGCGGTAGGAAAGATCATAGCAAGCTAGTTGCAAAGCTTGATTAATACCGACATCGACCTATACTTGCCTATAAAAAGGTCTAAGTCTTGCTTTCCATTTTGAAAAAAGGGCCCTAGCCTCTTGTGGAGGTCCTGTTCGAAATACTCTAGTATTAAAATAATCTGTTTTTAAGTCTTTGCAGAAAACTAGAGGAAGATGTTCGACAGTCGAAGGGAAGGAATGCGAAATTGAATCTAGCTCTTCCCTGGTGGCAATAGGACCTAAAAAAGCATGCAAAGTATTGTCTACTTTAAAGGGAAATAGTACCTGGCTTTGCCATAGCTCTGAGGTCTTGATTGAAGGTTCGGGTGCCTTCAGGAAGCCGTCCTTAGTAAGAGGAACTGTCGTTTCCACTACTAGAAGCTCAGGGGGAACAGAGGCGGTTTCTTTTCTAGATGGCTTCTCTTTCTTCTTTTTCTTTCTTCCCTTTTCCTTGGAAGAGGTAGGAGGCGAAAGGTTAGTGACCATGATTGAAGGCGGCACGACATTTTCAGAAGAAGATGGCATCGCAGGTTGAGACAAAGGTTCTTTCTGGGATGGTTGCAAGGATAAGTCAGGCTGCGGAATCTCCGAAGTGGTCTCTGTGTGGGAAGAGGCTGGTGACGCCATTGATGAAAATCGGCGGGAGTGTTTTTGTTTTTGAAGGCGTTGGATAGCTTTCAAGGGATGATAGCTCGATTTAAGTAAAGGAAAGGGTAGTCTTCTGATCACCTTTTATAAAGCTCTGATGAACGCCGTTGAGCAGAAGGAGCGATTGGCCCGTCTCAATTGGAAAAGACGTAACGTCTTTTCAAAATTCAAAATTTAAGAGTTTATTAAAACTTGAAAAATTATAAAATAATAATTCAAGTTTTAAAGGGGCAATTTGTTAGGCCAAAATAAAATATTATTTTTCCGCCTAAAGGTAGGATTTTTCAAAGTATTCGACTCCTATAGAAAGGGAAAATATTTTTCGACCGAACGTCAATCGGTGGAAGTATTGGTCGAAGAAAATGGGAGTCGAAGTACGCATTTTGGGCTTGATCTTATCCGAACAAGTTCACTAAAGATCGTGGGCAGTTTTCTTCTTAAGCAAGGCATAGAAGACAACGTGGGAGCTGAATTTGAGGAGTGAGCCAGCGTCCTGATCGTGGGATAACTGTCTGCAAATATTTCATCTATAAATAGGCAAGGAAAAACAATCAAAGGGACGATTTTTTCACAACCACTAAAGCTCCTAGCAAGTTCCTAGGCTCCTTAGACGCAACGGAAGAACAATGGAGTGCAAGTGCTGCATGTGAGTAGTCGACAAGTACTCTCTTTCATTCTTTGTTGTTTGCTTTCTTTTATGTTTTTATTTTTGTTATTTCTTTTGTCATTTCCTTTTACTCATTCCTGTCTTTATATGTTCTTCCATTTTGCTTCTTTTATTTCTTGTTATTCCTTTTTACATTGTTATTTTATCTAGCGTTTGTCCAGCTTTGTGTGTTTACTCATATAATTACAATAAAATCAAAAGTTAGTTCAGTTTCGCCTTGCTTGATTAATTGGAAGGATCCATCTATTAATCAGGAGTTGTATCCCGCTCCTCAATATGAAATCGTGGTACTCAGCTTTTATTTTGACACTGTCGATAAATTTGAGCGAAACACCCTCATGTAAGAAGGCTTGATTGGATTTTGTCTTTGGTGTCAAATTTAAGTTTTGGAGAAAGAAATAAAGCAACATTCTAATCGAAATAATTGATTTATCATAATAAAATTTAACTATCGGTAAAAACTTTCAAACCTTTTATGGTATGCAAAATCAAAATTTTAGCTATAGAGAATAATTAAAAAGTTTTATTTTCAGTTTTTCACGCTCTGAATAACAATTCAATTTGATAATTCATCATAGATTTTTTTATTATTATATATATTTGCGATTTCACTTATTTGGCGAGTTGAGTTGTGTTTCTGTTTGGCATCTACTCATAGTAGCTAGAATCTTGATTGAATTATTAAAATCTTTTGTTTTTATGATTTTAAATACATTAATTGATTTTATAATTTAAACTTTTAATACGTTTTTATATTTTACGTAATTAATTTATCTTTTTGATTTATCTAAAATCTCAATCTTTTCTACCTGTTATATATAATTATATACCTTCAAGGTAGAAACTGAATTTTGTATTTCAATCTCATTACCCAAATCTCACTACACATCCAAGTATTCATCTTTAGGGGTGAGTACGGATTTGGTTGATTCGGGTTGGGTTGATTCAGGTTTGGGGGAAAATAGGAACCGAACCGATTAAATTTTAATTGATTTAGGTTGGTTTGAATTTGAGATTTTTAGTAAGTGAATCCGAACTGATTAAATCCAGGTTGGATTGGTTTGAATAACTGGATATCCGATTAAAAATAAAATTTTGAAAAAAATAGAAAAAATATGAGAAAAATATTTATATCAATAATAAATAATAAAAAATTTAATAAAGGTAATATATTATCAAATTTATACTTTAATAAGTATAATAAACAATAATTATACACAACCAAGCATTGTAATCAACCAAGTCTAATCAAGTAGTCCACCTCCACGCGCCTCTAATTAATAGCTAGGTTCGTTTTTTTGAATTTTGCAATCAATTAGGATTTCATAACAGAAATGAGATCAACGCCTTCCTTCTTTATCAGCTCAACGTTTTCGGATCTGTTTTCTTCCTCACTTTCGTCTCGTCACTGCCGTAATTTGCCCCCATCATTGTGAGTTTTTTTTCCGTATTCATTTTTCGTCTTTGCTTCGTTGAGAATGGATGCAAGTAGTTATTCGTTCAATTCGAATTGTACTACCGCAACAGATTCGATCGTGCAGGTAAATTGAAATCAATTTAGGTGTTCTAGCTGATTTCGATTTTAATTTTGCAATTTTTTTGATTACGTTTTATGTTCTAGTGTTGTTTAACTATGCGAATCATGATTTGTTGCTATGTTTGAATGAATCTAAATCATGCTGGATCGTTAGTTGTTGTTGTTGTTTTGGTTATGTTTTTACACTATTCCGTTTCTTTATTGCAATCAATTCCGTTTCTCTTTGACTTTTTTGAAAAACCGGTTCTGTTTCCACTCATATCCATTTCTATTTTTGACTAAGCACAGCTTTGGCATTTTTTTGTAATGTTCTTCTTTTGTGCATATACAACCGTTTCTGATTTTAGTGATTTCCGTTTCTATTTTTTATTCTTTTTCCTACAGTTTCCATATGATGTTGATGAAGAGTATATTCCAAAGGCTGGAATGACTTTTCCAACACTTGAAGAAGATGCTGCTTTTTATAAAGGGTATGCTAAACGTGCAGGGTTTTCTACTAAAATAAGGAACACCAATAGGTGTAAGGAGACCAAGGAAATAAAGAATCAACTCATCACATGTAATAAAGAAGGGAAATGGATATCTGAAATACCGTACGTTGAGAAGACAAATCCTACGTGCGGTGCAAACTATATTGCACGAACTTATGTGCATGTAGTGAAGAAAACCAGACTCTGGTGTATTTCAAAGGTTGTTCTTCACCATTCACATCCATGCTGCCCTTATCAAGCTCAAATGTTACCTCAACATAGGGAGCTTAGCATGCAAGTTCGTTGCACTATTGAAAACAACGATCAATCCGGTATTAGACCAAATCAAACATATCAATCGCTTGTGAGAGCTGGCGGTCACAACGAGTTGGGATTCATTGAAAAAGATGTCAGAAACTAAATCACAGGGGAGATTCGGAATGTGTCGGAAGAAGAAGATGCAAATGAGCTTGGAAACTACTTCTACAGAATGAAAGAGCAGAACCAAGACTCTTTTATGAGATTGTACTTAACGGTGATAATAGAATTAAGAATGCATTCTGGTGTGATGCAAGGAGCAGGGCTGCTTTTGAATATTTTAGAGATGTTGTCTCGTTCGACACAACTTACAATAAAAATAGGTGTGCAGATTTGTCTTTCTCTTTTTGACCTCCAAATCTCTTTCTCTTTTTCTTACAAATCCATTTCTACTTTCATCTATTTCTTATTCTGTCTTCATCATAAACAAGTATGACCTTCCGTTTGCTTCTTTTGTTGGTGTGAATCACCATGGGCATTCCATACTTCTTGGATGTGCTCTAATGAAGAACGAGGGCACAAAATCATTCAAATGGCTTTTCAATTGCTGGCTTCGTTGCATGGGAGGAAGGAACAGAAGGGAATCATCACCGACCAATGTCCTTCGATGTCTTTCGCCATTCAAAGTTGTATGCCAACAACAATCCATAGGTGGTGTATTTGGCACATTATGAAGAAGATTCCGCAAAAATTAAATGGATTTAAGGGTCATGTTGACATCGAACAAGAGATGAATCGGATCGTGTGGTCCTCACTTTCAATAGATATTTTTGAAAGAGGTTGGGAAGCGTTTCTTACGAAGTATGGTCTAGGCGGGAATAAGTCGCTGTCAGGTAAGGATTCCTTCTATTTTCATAAAAATTACGTTTCTGTTATATTTATAAATTCGTTTTTCTTTTTTGAATCTGGTTACATTTTTGTGCATTATACTAGAACTTTATGAGAATCGTCGTCTATGGGTTCCTGTGTATCTTGATATAAACTTTTGGGCTGGGATGAGAAGCACACAGAGGAGTGAGAGCATGCATGCCTTTTTTAACGAATTCATTACTCGAAAGAGTTTGTTAATCCAACTTGCGAAGCAATACAATAATTGCCTAGGAGATAAAGAACAAAACGAGAAGGAAGCTGATGCTGGAGATTCTCACACCACCATTCCTTGTGCAACCAAATCAGGAATTGAAGCTCAATTTCAGGATGTTTATACACATGCGAAATTCATGGAAGTGCAAGCACAATTCAGAGGAAAGATTAATTGTGTGACAATATTAAGGGAGCATGTTTTGGGGACCATTGTTTATGATGTTTTGGAAGAGGTTTCAAGCAGCAAGAGCAACTCGTTTGAAGTTGTGTACGATGCAACGACACTTGAAGTTAATTTCAAATGCTTACTATTTGAATCAAGAGGTATAATGTATTGTCACTCTTTGATGGTTCTGGGTTATGAGAGAGTGGATAGGATGTCACCAGCCTATATACTTGAACGATGGAGCAAAAATGGTATAGTAAATAGAAGGCATATGAGCATCAAGAGTAGCTATGATGCACCAGTATTGCAGCCAAGGATAAAGAGATATAATGGTATGATATCCTGATCTTACATATCTGCCGAAGAGGCATAAAAATTTGAAGTATTGACTGCTAGATATCACCATGCTTTGGACAAATTGGACGCTGAGATGAAAGAATTTAAGGCTAATCTGAAAGAAAACCCCAACATAATATATGAAGATGGATCTTTGAGCAAGATGAATGATTTGCAAAGCCCAACACATATTAGATCAAGAGGACGGCCAAAGAAAAGATTGGGTTCGAATACTGATAAAAAAATAGCAAGGGCAACAAATAGAAAGAAAAAGAAAAGAAACGTTCCTTCTGAGGTTGAAGGATCATCATCATTGCCTTTAGATTAGTCAGAAGATCTGTTTCTGTTTGATGGCGAATTTCGTCTCTATTTAGCAGTTAACATCTGTTTCTTGTTTACATTGTTCATTGATGAGTTTTAAAATGTAATTATGTTATCCCAGTAAATCCGTTTCTATTATGCTTAAAATTTGTTTCTGTTTTTACAACCACATATGAACTTAGTAAATTAGCATCTAAAATCCGTTCTTGAGCTTTGTTTAAATTGTGATTTCGTTTTTCCCACTAAATTCGTTTCTATTTACCATGTAAAATCCGTTTCTTTTTTTTTTTTTACAACCACACATGAACTTAGTGAAATTCATTTGTGTAGCATCTAAAATCCATTTTTGAGCTTTGGTTTTAAAATGTCATGCTGTTTCTTATTAATTTCGTTTCTCTTATGGTTAAAATCCGTTTCTGTTGTTACAAGCACACAATGACTTGGTGAAATTCGTTTCTATTTCTCATCTAAAATCTGTTTCTCCTTTTTATGTTAATCAAACAAATACCTATCATCCAGGAACAAAATATCAGAACAAAATAAAAAAGTTCAACTATCAATCTATTACAAAATGTCTATCAACGTTGTTTTTCGATTTCAACTGTTGAAACTTGGACATAAGGGCTTTTCAAGGCAGCAGAAGGCTTAGTTTGTCGTCCCATCTTATTTGCTTGATTCATTGCTTCTACTCTCAGAGTGTTTTCCTTGCTCAGAATCAGCTTTGCCACGATCTCCTTTCTGAATCTATCAAGCCGATCCTACAATTTAAACAAGAAATTCAGTTAACCATGCATTAGTTTTTGAAACGTTATTAGTTACATTGTTTGATGCTTACTTGCCCCCATTCTTCAAGGTTGTATCGGATTTTAAACTCATAACAACCCAACAACGTTGCTTGATCAAGGAGCTCCATCCATTTCATGACGTATACGCCACAATCCGTGGGATTTGGCTGCTTTGGAACCTCAACACACCTTAGCTACAATACGATTGTTCCCTTCTTCAATATGGATGGGGCTCTTGCCCATACTCTTAGCTGATTCAAGATATTACACTAAAACAACATACAGAATCAAATTATATACAAAAAGCAAAAACGGATTTTGTAAAAAGAGACCAAGGGAGCAGACTTACAGCAAATCGATGCAGCTTATTTCTCTGTTGGTTGGGAGCAATTGAGTACATGGAGTCTACGATGTAAAACTCCTTGTTATCCACATCTAGGACATAGAGCCACCAATGATTTGAAAAAACAACCGGGGCAAACAACTGCATTTTACAATAAACAAATGACTTGATTTAAAAAGAGAAACAAATTTGGATTTAAAGAGAGAAACGGATTTGAATTTAAAAAGAGAAACAGATTTGGATGGAAAATGAGAAACGGAACTTACGACACTATGTGATTTCAGCTTATCTCTATCAAGCAATTCCAAGTAATCTTCATGACCTTTCAATTGGCCCACAAGATGCGGCAGTTTTGTTTTTCTATCAAGATAGTTTGTGCCATATGTATCAAATATCCGAGTCTGGAAAAAGGAAAAAGAAAAACGGAATTATATGCCAAAAAGAAACGGATTTTATGCTAGTACACGAAGGAAAAGAGAAGTGAGTAAAGATGATACCAGTATCTCTGGTGGAACACAGTATACATCCCATTCAAACCTTTGAAGCTCCTCTCTGTTTAGAACATGGCACATGAGACTGACCATTTGGATGTCAATGCATGTTGCGGTGCCATGGTCAGAAAATTGTATCTCATTTCCTCTATGGTTTTTGGCCCCCTGAGTTGGAAAATTGTTTCATATTTGTTATCATTTTCCAATGTTGCCCAAGTTGCGCACCTTTCTTCCAACTCTTGTTTGGTAGGGGCAGTCGTATAATGTTGTTGCAAGGAGTCAGGGGTTTTGCATTGGACTCCAAGTTGCTGATTCTGGTTGTCATCATGTGTTGGTTGGGCTGATGGTTTAGCTTCTTCTTGGTTGATGCTCAACACCACATTTGTTATCATCGCTTCAGGGGAGTCCATAGGACCCTTAGCAGTACTGGCCTCAGCCTCCGGTTGCAACCACGGCCGTAGGGTTAACGAGCAGGGTTCAGGATCCTCGGTTTCAAACAGGCTGTAACAAGTAGCCAAAACAGAAACAAATTTGAGTGAAAACTAGAAACAGATTTTATCAACACCAATACAAACAAAAACAAAAATAGAAATGGATTTTGAACTCACATTTCTATGCTTATAGGCATAGGGTCCTCTCTTTTAGCATGATGTGGTTGTTGATCAGGTTGCAAAGGCCTGCACCATAAAAAGTAACGGATTTATAAGCCAAAAAAGTAACGGATTTATAAGCCTTCAACAACTACATTATCACTATCATCCCTTCCAAGGCTAATAGTGTCAAACGAATCAAACATCCATGTTCTATCCGAAGACCCTACGACAGCTTCGGACGCAGACCTTCCTGCATCTTGTATTGTTTCACCACCCTCATTGCTTTTGCCAGATTTTTTTGGGTGTTCCTGTCTTCCATTTGTTGCTTTTTTCTCTTCCTTATGTTTTTTAATGCATCAGCAAGTGTAGCATTGTCTGATTTTGGCAATCTATGAACAAAACAAGATTGGCAAAATCAGAAACGGATTTTAATGAAAACTAAAAATGGATTTTTATATAAAAGAGAAATGGATTTTATAACTTACCCAGCAACAGCTACACTTTGTTGTGTTGGGTTCAAGGGGGCATTTGATCCCACCACAGCGCGATCATTCCTTCGTTTGCTTCTTATTTCTCGTTGTGGTGGTTCCTCAGAAACGGTTTCCTCAGATTCGTATTCTGAATCTCCTCCTCCATCTGTTGAGCTTGAATATTGAGGCTCTGAATCTGTTTGTGATTCTGAATTCGATGAGGGAACCCTCTTGGTGCTCTTCTTCTTCAGTTGTTCCTTCTCAGCTCTCATTTGACCTGTTTTAAGTAGTCCCTGAAACAGAAACGGATTTGAGTGAAATTAGAAATGGATTTGAGTGAAATTAGAAACGGATTGGAGTGAAAATAGAAACGGAGTTGCTTACAGCGTCGTGTTTTTTTTTCTTGCTTCACTCTTTTCTTCAGCATCTCACTAGTCCAATATGTTAACCATGGTGGCTGTGCTGTAGGGTCCCTTGAATTCTCTCCAAATTGTGTTTCATGAAAGTATATGATCATGAGAGCATAGCAGCATCCATGTATCGCCACAGACTTCTTTTGCTTGGCCTTTTTTAATTCCTGGAGTAAGAAGTTATGCACGTGATGTGCCCAGTTCCTATTCCTTGTATTCTCCAAGTCAAAGATTGTCGGGAGAGGAGCTGGAGAGATTTTGGCTATTGAATTCGGGAGGAGGAAGACTTTTTATACAAACAAGATAAACGACCACATCCACAACTTCTTGTTCTCTTTAGTGTATATTGTATTGTTTTTATCAGATTCTGGAGAGCTACTTGTGTTAATCCTTGGAAAAACTTGTGTAAATCTTTATCCTCCTGGCTCAATTCCTTCTTTGCAACTTTTGTGTCATAAGGAGTTCCTACATATAGGAGGAAACAACATTAGTTAGTCATATTAACTTAAAGAGGAAAACAGAAACAGAATGAATCAAGGAAGAGAAATAGATTTTGTAATACCCTTTGAATTCAAGCCTAGGGCATGCCCTATTTTATCTGTGGTGATCTTCACCGCTGCTGCATCAGAGTATATCGTGTTGTCGTAGATGTCATAGCGGTTGTATATCTGCTTCAGCAACCTTTGGTTTAGGTATTTATCCGAGAGATAAGAGAGTGCTCCAAAGTCCATCTCATCAACAAGGGCTTTCTTTTCTGGATGCTCATTTAAGTAGATGAACATTTGGGCAACAGTTTTAGGAAGGCACCTAAATTCATGCCCTTGCTGCAAACAAAAAATAGAACCGGATTCAGAAAAAAATCAGAAAAGGTTTGTTGAGTGTAACATATTGAAATAAAAAACAAAAGGTTCTAGAGATCCTCACGTTCTTCTTTGCGGTTTTAGCAAGAGCCTTGCTTTCCGTTGCTATATTTTTCTTTGCCATTTTTTTCTGCTAGTATCAGTAAAGGAATCAACCAAATTTTGAATCAATAAGCAAAGTCAAGTATAAATAGAAATGGAAATGAAAGGTAAAGAGAAACGGATTTGGTGGCAATACAGATACGAAATAATCTCACCAATAATCAAATAGAAATGGAAACAAAGAAAATTCTAACCAGCAACAACGAATAGAAACGGAAATGAAATGCATCCAAGGCGGATTTGTAAAATGAATCTCCATAAGCTCATCAAATGTCAACAACCAAAAAAAAAAAAAAAAGAAATGGTTTTGTATAAAACTGAATGATACAAAAGGTACATTGTGAATTTGATTAGAGATGTGAATCGTTAAAAAAAAAAAAGAAACCTTGATTTGGATCAACCGTAACGAGTAGAAGTCTTCGTGTTTTCTTCTAGTTTTCCTTCGGTTCCTGATTCGATATTAGGTTCAGTGTTCTTCGCTTCCAGGGTCGAAGTGTTTTTCGCTATTTTCTGTGATGAATGTGGACAATCTCTATGAGTGAATGAGTGAGTGATGTGTGAGTGGGTGAGGAAGAAACGGATTGTCTCCCCAACTCTTTGTAACCGCCTTGCAGTTTGAAAAAAAAAAATTTCTTTTGATTGGGTTAGTTCTGCGCGTGTGATACATGCTACTTACTGAGAGTAGTGTAAATTTACTTGGTATTGTATAATAAATTCTATTGGTGACTATAAATATAATAATTTGAGTTAGGAAGAATAAAATTGTATATATATTATTATATTTTATTCTTTTTTAAATTAATATAAACCTAATTGGGTCGGGTTGATTTGGATATTATGATATCAAAATAATACCCGAACCGATTAAGGTCGGGTTAGTTTGGATCTGACCCCGATTATACCCGATTACTCATTGGATATAGAACCGATATAATCGGGTTGGTTTGGTTTTGATCAGGTAATTGGACTACCCATACCCATACTCACCTCTATTTATTCTAACCAATTTAACCAAGCTTTTTTTCTCCACTCTCACCCACTGGCACGCGCGTTTACTCTCCCCAAAATTCAAACACGATAGAAACAACGCACTGTAGCTTCACCACTGTTATTGTGTTGCCACTGTCGTCGTCATCATCATCATCATCATCATCATCATCATCATCATCATCATCATCACCTTCTCCTCCTCCTCCTCCTTTGTTATTGTGTTGCCACTGCCGCCACCACTGTTGTTGTCGCTACAGCCGCCATTGTCATCATCGTCTCTTCTTCTTCCTCTTCATCGTCCTCTCCTCCTCCTCCTCCCCCTCCTCCATTGTTACGTTGTTGTTGTTGTTCATGTTGTTGTTCTTGTTGATGATGGTCTTTTTCTTCATGAATTAGATTTTCATGAAAAATAGAAATGTATTTTCATGAAAAAGAGAAACAGATTTTCATATAAAACAGAAACGGATTTTGAAGAAAAATAGAAACGGATTTCTATATAAAAGTTGAATTGGATTTTCAAAAAACACTTAAATGGATTTTCATTAAAAAAGAAACAAATTTTGAAAAAAAAAACAGAAACAAATTTTCATATAAAAATTGAATTGGATTTTCATGAAAATAAAAAACAGATTTTCATGAAAAACATAAACGGATTTTGAAGAAAAACATAAAGGAATTTTCATTTAAAATTGAATTAGATTTTCACGAAAACAGAAATAAATTTTCACAAAAATAGAAATGGATTTTCATGAAAAACATAAATGAATTTTTTTTTCTTTTCTTTTTCTTCCTCCTCCTTCTATTCTTCTTCCTTCTTCTTCTTCTTCTTCCTTCTTTCACACTATATTATCTTTCTTATTCTTTCTTCAATGGTTTATCATTCTTTTTCTTCCTCTTATTCTCTATTGTCAATGTCATCATGATCATCATCATGCTTCTCCTCATCCTTGTCGTCATCGCTATTGTCATTGTCGTTATTGTTGCTGTCGCCATTGTATGCTGTCATCGTCGTTGTCACTGTCGTCTTTTTCCTGTGCAGAGAAGAAGAAAAAAATGCGCTAATAAAGGCAAGAAAAGAGCGCTTGAGTGTGTAGAGGTTTGTTGAACTTGTTTGACAAAATCACTTTTGTATTATTATTGTTTGTTGTTTGTATCTTATCATAAAAAAGAGTAGAGATGTAGAATCTTTCCATTTTAACCCAAAAAAAAAAATCAAATGGTAGCATTAGCAAGGCATTGGAGGAGCCAACTAGAGAAGGAAATAGTGGAGAATGGCATGAGCGCATGAGCGCATGAGTTTCCCCGGTCCCAGACTCCCAGGAAGAAAAGAAACCTTCTCTCTCTTCACCAACTACATAACCCAATCCATTCCATTCCGTTCCACTCCCCCACTCTGCAACAACAACAAGAGTAACAGTTTTTTTCTCTGCAACGTATTATCAACCCTCACTCTCCCAATCCCTAACATTATCTTCAAATACTAATCATCATCATGCATAACCCCGCCAGCATTAACCACGAACAACGTTCCCTCTTCGATTTAGCTACCCAAATCTATCGCTTCACTTTCAATTCCACTCCTTCGTATTCTCCTCACACCTCCTCCTCTTCTTCCTTCCTCCACTTCCACCCACGCGCCCCAAAACGCACCGTTTTCAAGGTCAGGGCTTTCGCCTTTGATACCTTCCTCAACGACTTCAACACAGCCGTTAGGTTCTACTGCCACAAGGTTCCGATTGGCTTCGCTTCCCTCGGAATTGGTTCCTTCAGAGATACCAATGCCAATGGAGGTAGTGATGGGAATGGAGGTCGTGTTGGCAGTGGCGACGATGGGAACGGGAATGGAGTCAGGGAAGATGGTGGCAACGGTGTTGTGGAAGGTGAGGGCTTGCAGTTTAATGGCGGTGAGGGTGTGGGTCCCAAGAAGGTCTTGATTCTCATGAGTGACACTGGTGGTGGACATAGGGCTTCTGCTGAAGCTATCAAAGCTACTTTCTATGAAGAATTTGGCGATCATTACCAGGTTCGTTTCTTTCTTTCTTGAATTTAGTCTTGATTGATTGAACCAAACACTATTATCGAATTGTAACTAATTTTGATGGACATTTGTGTACTTTTGGTCTAGTTAGAAGAATAAATGAAGATGCTTTAGTAATTAGGTTAATTGGTGGCTAGCACTGTTCTACTTTGGTCATTCTTTTCTCTCAATTTATTGTTAACTAACTTTGTTCTAGCGTTGTAACTTTACTGGTTAATTTGTATGTTTGAATAATTTTAGGATGATTACATGGTTAATTCTATATTTTCCCCTATTTTGACAACCATTCTTTATGGTATAGGGTTTAGGTCATAGATGTGGTGCATAGCTTCATTTACTTTTGGGACATTCCCTCTTAGACATGTTTGAGAGATTGGAAAACTATGGTTTATACTTTATAGATAGCTCTTCTTTTCAATTTTTTTTCCGTGGCTCTCGTAGTATGGAGGATACTTATCCTTCATCTCCTTTATATTATTCTACTCTGTCTTTAATAATATTTTTCTTTTATCAAGGGGGAAAAAAAAAAAAAAAGGAAAAGAAAAGAGACTTTATTTAATTGAAAGCACACATTTTTACTAAGTTTGGTTTACAATGCTAGCAGGCCTTCGTTCAAAGGATGAGTCAACTTCTTTTTCTGTAGTGTTCATTGGAATGCTTATCTTTCTATTTGCATTACAAAATACAAATCAAACACATGCTTTGACTTCATTTTGGCTGTTCAAAAAGGATGTTGGTGTTGAGATGCCTTTAGCCCTTTACTTTAAATTACGTAAAATGACATCATTGTTCCTCATTAATCATGTGAAATTAGAATAGAGCTTCTGATTTGGCATCAAAATTATAGGTCACTTTGATTGAGCAAATGGATTGGTATCAGGGCATGATTTTAAGAAAGGAAATAAACTGATGCCACCTCTTTTCTTGATGACCAAACTGTCTAACACTTTTTATGACATTTATGGCCAAGGAACTAATCGACGTAAACTTTTTATTTGGTGTATAAAATGAGTGTTCATATTTTTTGTTTGCATTTTCTTTTGTGGGATGGTTTGATGGAAAATTTAGTAAATCTGATGGTTGGGTGTGAGAACATGTGTTTTATTTTTTTTAGTTTCTGTTCTTTCTTCGCCTGCCCCTGGTTGTGTTCACAATGTCGATTTCATGACACAGGTATTTGTTACTGATTTATGGACTGATCACACTCCTTGGCCATTCAATCAACTCCCAAGGAGCTATAGCTTTTTGGTAAAACATGGGCCATTATGGAAGATGACCTACTACGGAACTGCCCCACGTGTTGTGCATCAGTCTAATTTTGCAGCAACTTCAACATTCATAGCTCGGTGAGATTTTGTTTGTGTTTACTTTACAATTCCTACTCCTATTACTTGCCAAATTACTCCAATGAGACCAAGAGAAAAAGAAGTTAGAATACTCACATGCCATTGTAGATTGGTTATAGGTTTTTTGAAGTGAGACATAAGGACATTACTACTTTAGGCTTGTAGCATTTTGCTTATCTTTCAAATTGAAGTTGTCTTTGGATCATTGAAGAACTGCAGTAAGTTTCAAGAACTTTATGTTTTTTTGTTTCTCCGATTTCATTCCTAATGGCTAGAGTTATTTGTTTTGCTCTTATTCTGAGTGCTTACATTTGTTTATAAATGTAGATAGTTGGCTATAATCAATTATGTATTACAATTTACATGATTCTTTATGATAGTAGAGATGATGGCTGGATTACTTGGCAATATTTCTATTTTAATGTGTACTACAAATAGTGCATGATAGTATGATACACTGGAACAATTTTCTGATCGCAGTTTCAAATGTTTAGTGCATTGTGTTAGTATCAAAGTATCAAACCAAGGTTGCAGATGATGAAATTGTTTTTGTAACTGAAGCTATTTTCTTGGGCCTATGTAGCTCTTCTCAGACAT
>JASCZI010241837.1:15066-27267 GCA_036250425.1 Stylosanthes scabra | reverse complement strand
ATATAGGTCTTTTGTGAAGTTTTTTTTTTTTTTTTTTTTGGGTGACTTAAATTTTTTTTTAACTGTCTTTTGTGAAGTTTTAATATGGCATATCAATAACCTAGATAACAAAAAAAAAAAAAATAGTCAATATTAATTAATAGAGTTATTTATAAAAAAAATAACCAGGAATGATTTTAACTTTGACAAAAATAATCATAAAATATTTTAATAACAAAATATTTATAAAAGATTTTAAATTTGATAAAAATACTCATAAAATATTAATAAAAAAGCCCAAAAACAAGTTTTTGCTAATGATAAATGCTTACCTAACTATATAATGTTTGATTATTTTTATGAAAATTTTAAATATTTCATAAATATTTTTATTATTTGAATCTTTCATAATTCTTTTTATTAATTTTATAATGGTTTATGATTATTTTGGAATGTTAACTCTTAATAATAATATAGATGAAAATTTAATTAATTTATAATTATTATTTTATTCTTATTTTTTATTTAGCTTATCAATTAATTATTAGTTATCAATATTTTCTTTAAAAATTTTTACCTAATAATAAATTTTTTTTCCAGGAATTTACTAATGTTCGGGAATAGGTACTAGTTCAGTACTTGAACTAAACAGTAAGAATGAGTAATTGAAGATTCAAGTTTTTGGGTTGGAACTTGGAAGGCGTAATCAATCATCGAGGAAACTAAAGCGACGATGGATAAGGGAAAGGGAGTGATGCCATCCAACACTCGAAGATGGGCCGTTGACTTCTCCGACAATTCAACCTCTCCTTCCTCTCGCGACGTTCCTGATCCTCCCGGTTTCTCTCGCGCTTCCATCGATCAGGTTTTCTTTCTTTCTTTCTTCACATTCATTTTAAAAATCAACAACACAATTTGTTGAAGGAAGAAAACAAATTAAATTTTGTAGGACGATTCAACCCTCAGTCGCCAGAAGAGGGATGCTGAATCCAACTGGAAAGCACAGGTTCGCCTCTTTTTTACCCTTTAATTTTCAATTTAGGTTAATTAATTTGGGTATTTAGAACATATTTACTGCAATTATTGCTTATACCATGCTATTGGATCTGGATCAACATTATTCAATTGGAAATAGTAATGCTTGTTCTAAGTGTGGAAGTAGTTTATGATTGAATCACTGTTTGAGAATTTGATAGGGTGTGGAAGTTAAATTGTATAGATTCTTTCTAAGAAAGTTTTACTTTTTGGGGGAACATGACAGAAAGCTTGGGAAGTAGCACAAGCCCCTTTCAAGAACTTGCTAATGATGGGGTTTATGATGTGGATGGCTGGAAGTACAGTGCACCTCTTCAGCATTGGTATCACTTTCTCTGCTCTTTGGCAGCCTATCAGTGCCTTGCAAAGCGTTGGCAAGAGTAAGATTCAGATCCTTCAATTGAATCATGTATGATGTAAAGTATCTGTTGGTTGAGGGCATGCTTTTAGCTCTTACTGTGGTTTCAGTTGCACATGAACTGTCATGCCAAAAGTTGCAGGAAGAAAACCTATATGAAATGAGTCCAATTGCTGCTGCAAAGCAGATGTGGCAGTAATGTTGCACCTGCAACTGTGGTTGTCAACCACAATTTAAAACAATGGTTGTACATGATGCCTATCTAACTACAATAATGGAAAACTTTTGTAATTACTGACTTCTAATTAGAGCATTGCATTAGAATTCCATTATGTGTATTTTTTATTCCCTCCTTCTCTTGTGTGGATTTAATTAAGTAACTGTTCTTGAAAACAAAATTTGAACAGGTGGGAGGTTCTGTTGGTGTACTGTATCATTTTGTTTCACTTTCTAAATTCTTATGCATGTTACTAATTATTTGCAGTAAATGAGCATATTGTTTTCACTTAAAGGATTATCTATTTGTCATCTCCTTTGATGATGGAAATGTGTGCAAGGAATAAATTTGACCAACTATAATCCTTAGTAATTGATATCTGAAGCTAGTAAATTGAGTTGTAGTTGGAAAAGCATTTGCTGAATATTTGACCCTAGAGATCATGTTCCCTATCTCTGGTGATTTTATATTTTGTTATTGCCTTAATGATGGATTTAGTCTTCTCTTGTCTGGTCTTTCCTCAAACTAAACCAGTCATGGTCTAAAGTTTTTGAGCCTTTATTAGAAGTCATTTTCTTTTTTAATTGATGATACTTCTCTAATCTTTCTAAATCTCATTATATTTTCATATCTGTGAATTTGATTTGTATTATGTTTTTGTTTTCATCTACTGTGAACTTAAGTTTTGTTGGGATTGTTAATATATCTTTTCTAATTTGTGTAGTTTTTGAGCCTTACAAAGACAGTAGAGTGGAGCTTCTTGGACCTAAGTTGTTATTCATAGCCCTTAATTTGGGTGGCTTGGCACTAGGTGTTTGGAAGGTTTGTACTTCAAAGATCATCTTGTAATTTAGAATTTTAAAGTTTACAATTCATATGTGAGTGTTTCATACTGCAGCTCAATGCATTGGGGCTTCTTCCTACGCACACATCTGACTGGGTCTCATCCTTACCTCCTGCTCAGGTTGGATTCATATCTTCAATAATTTAACTAGATATTATATTTGGTCTAGATTATGCATTGAGCTACCATAAAACAAAAGCCCAAAAAAGATAGGCATGTTATCTTTCTCTTTTCAAGGTTTAGTTATGAAAACTGATTCATTTCCTAGGACCTACTATTCTATTGTGTTTGTTAGAGTGCGGGTAATGAATCTTGTTAAATTATAAATTTGTTAGTTCCTTTTGTTCTTTATGAAGGTTGCATCCCATCCCTTTGTCAATGCCATTGAGGCTTGAATACAACACACCTGTGCTTATAGCTTAGAATAATAGTAGTATCCTTTATGGTTAAGCTAGCTTATTCATTCTCCTTTAAACATATCTTAAGTTATCTTATGCTTTATTTGAAAATTAGCTTCCTTTATCAATCGACTCTTTTATGTCATTCTGGATTAGCAGTAGTTCTTTCATTTCATGTAAAATATCCCTTTCCCTTTAAATACCAATAGATTTACTACAACAACAATGGTTATCTTTAATGGAAAATGGTAACAGAACAACAATGGTTATCAATACCACAAGTTAAAACTATCTGCAAAATTATTTTAGAAGATAAAGTCATCAAATGGTGCTCCAATTCTCACATCATCCAAATCAATAAGAAACAATTTAGCGAGGTTTTATTTATTAGAGAGATAAAACAACACTAAATAACAATTCCTTGATGTATATTAGCAATTTCAGAATTCAAAATTAAGGAGAACATTGATCAATTCATTAGTTTATGGAAATTGTTTTTTCAACATTTGTTCATTGTTCTTTTTTATTCTATGTCACATAATTTTGTATCTTGGTCTTTGGTTCCTGCCCAAGGCATTAAACAATACAGAGAAAAAAAAAAAAAAGTACAGGCAGCAATTAACTAGTAGATAGAAAGGGCAATGTTTTATGCTGGGATAATCATGCATTTAAAATTATGAAATCACATGCTTCTTTGATTCTAAAATTAAATCAGTTTTCCTCTTATAGGCTGAAACTGTTGTCAGGATTAGCTAAGTTATGCTTCCAAGTCTTTCTGTGGTGTCAATATTAGAATCATCATTATACAAAAACTCTAGATTGGATTTTTAAAAAAAAAAAAAAAAATAAAGAAAAGAAACACTCTATGATAAAAGGGGTTGTTGCATATTGCAATGCTAATATGCTATTAGCCCATTAGTTTCTACATGCGTTTAAGTTTGCTTTGAAAACTGGATATTGTGATATATTATCAATTTAAAATGTGATTTTTGATGTTGAAAATAGATCTATGTCTAGTTGATGCTCTCCTGAATCCAATCTTTTTGTGATTTAAGGACTTGGTGATTTAGTTGCACCATATTCATGACTGTGATGCTGTTCATATCTTCAGTGTTCTTTCTTCTCTCTATGCCTATCATAACATTGCTTTTGCTTATCGACAGGAAGTGGAGTATTCAGGTGGGGGTCTTAATTTGAGTTGATGAGAAATCTCTTGTTCATCTTTGTGTTTTGGATGAAATTTAAATACAGAAGGGTGAGGTTTACTTTGTTATTTATGATAAATGTAACATACTCCTGAAGTCACCTAGATTTGTCAAGGTTTGTAGGAGGTTATACTAGTCCTTGAATAATTAAGGAAAAAGTTTCTCTCTTATGTTGTTTTTTGATAAACTACTTTTGTTTAGGATTCCAATATGCATGACAGTTTTCTCTATCGATTTCATTTTAAATTAGATATTATGAAGCATTGTAGTAACTGATTTCGTTTATAAGATTGAGTACATTCATGGGCATGGATTCTTACATGTTAAAAATCTCATGATCTTGTGAGTTGTGATGGATTGATAGTTAGCGAAAAAAATTAAAACATCGCAAGCTCATGTGAGATTTTCCCTTAAGAATGTTTGTCTCGTATGCTGGAAACTATATATTCAAATTTTGGATGTCTATGTATTTAATCTCTTCAGTATGTATGTCTTATACACCATTGAGTTTTGTGCTTTGTATTGTCATAAGAAAATTAAGTTTCTGCTAACCATAAAGAAAGTAGACATGTTTTCACTAATGTTAGGGGAACAACTCGTTGTACAATTATTGTATATTAAATTACAGGTAGTGCTTATATTTTTATTGAAATTGTAAATTGGTCCGTGCACTTAAAAAAGTTTGTAATTGGGTCTCTCTAATCAATAAAATTAAATTTTGTAATTAGATGCTTATAACTCAAAAAGCATTGGAGTTATTGGATATTCTTTTGCATATTCTCAAATTGGATCATGTGGATTGGCCCGTCAACCTTCGAACTTGAGGATATGTGTTTTGAATAATAGGGATTTAATTACAAAATTTTATTGATTATAAGGATTTAATTACAAACTTTTTAAGTATGGGGATCAATTTGCAATTTTAGTAAATTTTTAAAAATTAAATGTGTAATTTTTTTTGGTTTCCCAAAGGATTAATCTTCCGCGGATCTGAGTTCCATTTAAGGGTTTTGTCGTTGGCCAATGAGTTACTGCATGCACAAATAAATATTACTAATCCAAAAATAAATAAGGCAAATATAAAAATTATCTAAATTTTAGCTATACAATAATTGGTAATAAAAATTGTTCACTTCATCATTAGTGTATATATTTCATTGCATTTAAGTAAATAATATTCTAATGATTTTTATTAAGAAGTTAACAATACATTTTTTTTTGTAAGTTTTAATACATTTTTTAAGCATTAGTTTATTTCATTTTTTTAATTTGCATGTGTATGTAGAGTGTAGTTGATTAAATTTGATATTGGTCATTGTTATGTTTAGAAATTAGAAGTACTGAAATGAGAATTTAAAAAAATAAAAGGAAAATAACATTTATGCCCCTAACTTTTTAAAAATTGTATAAATTCACCCCTGACTTTTATGAAATACTTAATAATCCCTGACCTTCGAAAAAACAGTACAATTATGTCCCTCTATTAGTTTGACTCGGCTAAAAGAAACGAAAATTGCTTATGTAGCTACTAAAAAAATGTTTATGGTTCTTATTTTCCATCATGGGAGTGATTTTGTAAAGAATTCTATTACAAATTTTCGTTTTTTTTAGCCGAGTCAAACTAATAGAGGGGCATAATTGTACTATTTTTTCGAAGGTCAGAGGTTATTAAGTATTTCACAAAAGTCAAGAGTGAATTTGGACAATTTTTAAAAAGTCAAGAGCACAAATGTCCTTTTCTCAAAAATAAAAATAAAAATTAGTGGTTGGTTTAAAGTCGATGTAGGTAAGCAAATAAGAGGAATAAAAAATTCATCGAGATTCAACAATCTTGTCTCTTGTCCAAAAAGAAAAAACCCTTGTCTCACCGAAATCTCTAAAGGAAAAACCTAAATAACGGGATAAAATTAATTTTAGAGAGGACAAAATACATGAGCTCATATAGATTAAATGAACAAAAAACTACCTAAAGAAATTCCATTAGTTTTGCATGCTAAAGAGTATGTTGTCTGGATCGCATGGCAACCCTCTACAAGTATTAACCACAAAACCAAGTGGATCCCAACAAGCTAAGCCTTCCTTAGATCAATCTTATTTCTTCATTAGATCAATCATACTCCTCTGTAGAGCTCCTATCCTCTTCCTTGAACTTCATTTGAATGGTGATGCATGGAATAGTGCATCTCACACCTTTAACAGTGTCATTGAGGCTTGAATACAACACATATGGACTTATAGCTTATAGCTTATAATAACAATAATGTCCTCTATGGTTAACCTACTTTATTCATTCTCCTTCAACACTAACAATTTATCCTCCCTTAAATTGTGCACACCTCAAATAAAAAGTTAGATTCCTTTATCAATAGGCTCTTTTTATATATATATTATTCTAAACAATAATTCTACGTGAACAAGTGGTTTTTACTAACCAAATGCAACCAAGTGATTTATTTCTATGCTAAATAAAAGATAATTTCGGTGTCAAATAGAACTTTATTTAGGTGCACTTTTTTATACTATTTGACACCGAAATAATATTCTATTTAGCATAGAAATAAACCACTTGGTTGCACTTGGTTGGCCAAAACCACATGTTCAAATAGCATTACCCTATTCTAAATTAGCACTATTTTTATTTCAATTAAAGACATCTCTTTCACAAACCATTAATTTGGTCATTGCGCTTCGGAAAAAAAAAAAAAAAAAAAAGCTAAGATGTTACTACCATCTATAAATATTAAATAACCCTAGCTCTACTTTGGCATCTACTCCCACAACCTGCTTGAAATAGTTATCAATATCATAAAATCTTTAAAAAAAAAAAAAAGCCACCATATACATGAAACAAGTAAATAATTCAGAATATATATCAAACATGTATATCAACAATTTCATAATTGAATAATAAAGGAAAAATATTGCTGAGTTAGTTTATAAAACTTACGGTTGTTTTCTAAATATGTTTGTTAAATTAAATGAATTAATTATTCATAGGTGTGATTAAAGTAAAATTTGTTAATGGTTTAATTGGATTTTCTATAAAGATAGAATAGAAAATATAAAAAGAGTAAAAATGAATGATTAAGTATGTGGATCTTACTTAGAAACGGGGCTTTTGATAGAAAAAAAATATAAGTTTTAAAAATATTTCTAAAATTTAATTGATTCAATTTTATTCTAATATCAAATATTAAACAGTCAATATATAGTTAACAATAATACTTTTATAAAGTTTATCCTCCAAATATTATTAATCTTCATCATTATTATCATGAGATTATCTTTCTCTTTTCTTTAAATCACTATTCTTTTCAAATTCATTACCTACCACCATTATCCCCGTTCTTCTCCTACACATTGGCACCGTCCTCACTGCCATGATCTCTAAAACAACTCATTAAATCTCTATATTTGGTAGATGTTGGTGGTTGCAGAGAATATATAAAGAATGATAATAATAGAAAAAAAAAATTGATTATTTGACAATAAAAAATTTGACGGTTATGGTAGATTTAAAATTATTTAAAAACGTTAATAATAAAATTGAATCAAATTAAAGATTAAGATTATTTTTAAAACATTCAACAAAAAAGTACTTAGATCTCACAATTTTTAATAAACAAAAAATGTTTTAACCACTAATTTTTTTTTTTTTTTTTTAAATTCTATGTATGTTTTTACTTTTACTATGCACGACAGTATTGAACTTTTTCTATGTTCTTAAAAACAATAAACAACTTAGAGATGAATACTTAAACTTTCAAAGTAGAGATTTTCCTTTTGTGATGGAGATAGGGAGATGGAAAGCTAGTTTAAATAATTACTAGTCTAATATGTCAGAAAATAATATATATATATATAGAAAAAGACTAGGGAGATAATACATTATGATCAATAGGGAGCCAACACATAGTTATGGATGATAATTCATATAAATTTTGGATGATAACTTACTTTTGAATATATAAGTTACGGATGATAACTCATATAACTTTTGGATGATAACTTAACTATTGACTTTCTAATGGCTCCTTAACGTTGGTTCCGTAGCCAGTGGCGGAATGTGACCAAATATTTTGGGGGGTCCAAAATATTTTAGAGTAAAAATTATATAGTGTTAGTCATGTTAAAATAAAATTTATTCATGTAATTATTTTTTAATTTTTTTACTAATATGATAATAAATAAATAAATACAAATGAAGAAGATGAAATACTTTAAAAGGGTACTATTCGAGTCTTGAGTGACTTGAAATCTTCAATAATTGAATCAGAACTAAAACTTTCAGCAATTTCTTTCTCAATGTAAATAACCAAACTATCTGCTAGAAAGTCATCTTCCATCTTGTTTCTTAACCTTGTCTTCATTATTTTCATTGCTGAGAATGCTCGCTTTGTAGTAGCTGTAGAAACTGGAAGAGTCAGTATCAGATGAATCAACCTATTGATCAAGTAATACACTTTTGACTTTTTTGTTTCCGCTAAACATTTACATAACTCATGAATAGTAGATAGACTCTTCATTTCTGGATGTTGACGAGCATCAAGGATAAAATGCTGAAGCTGGAAAGGCAAATTAATCTTTTATTGTTCTGTGAAATCCTTGGGATAGTAAAAAGATATAAAAAGATTTGATTAGATAAATTTATATATAGAATTATTTTTTTTATTTTAAGATTTGATTAAATTATTATAGAAGTATAACAACATATATAGTAAGATTTGATTAATTTTTTTGTTTTGATTCGGCTAGGTATTTATTGGGTCATATCACTTATTTTTATTAAAGGTAAAAAAAAGGTGAATAGTGAGAATTGAACTCACATCCCTTAGCTTTTTATGATACTATTTCACCACTTGATCTATTTATTTTGGAAAATTATTTTTAATATTGGCCATGGGTTGGTGTTAAACGCCAATATGAAAACCGTGTGGGGATTCACGTGAATATGGGACTTGCTTTTTTATTTTTTTTTTTCGAAAGGCGTGATTGAATCTGTCTTCGACGCATTGTTTATTTTTTTTTTCGTCTAATAACTGATGATAAACGAATGGTGTAGATGAAGGCTGGTGATCATCGAACGGCTCAAGTGGAGAGAGAATCCGTCGCACACGGATTCTGAGGAAAGAGAAGAAAATCGAATGGCGCATATCAGCCCTCACTTTCATCGTGCGGTTCACATTCGCCACCAATGCGTCGACGACGCATTCTCTCTCTTCATGAACGGCTTGGATGGAAGGAGGGGAGGATCGTGCGGCGAGGAGCTTCTCAGAATCCGTCATCGACGCATTCTAAGGCTTGACCAGGAAAAAAAAATCTCATTGATCGGACGGCTGGGGATCCACATGGCTTGATCCAATGGCTGGGGTGAAAAATAAAATAAAAAAGAAAAGCTGAAGAAGACATCTCACTATCGCATACCTTCATTCAGCTTCTTATTCCTCATACTCGCACTGAAAATTCTCTATCAATGCATATATGAAGATTGCCAAAGCTTGAAGAAAAAAATGGTAAAGCTGAGGAAACATATAATTTCGAAGTTTGAACAACCTAAATATGTAAGTTTTTAGTGTGCCTTACATTAATTTTTTATGATAAAAATAGGTATATTAACATATTATCATGGATATGTATTTTTTGATTAGCATTAGCTTAAAATATAGTGTATTAAGTTAGTTAAGTTAAGTGATATTATTATTGTGGATGTTAGTTTAAATTTTTTTTTAGTTATTAGTTTATTATTTAGGTTAGTATGCATGCTGTTGCTGTGATGTTGTTTTATATTTATATTTTTATATATAGTAAAATGTGGTTAGGTGGATAATATATAACTAATAGGTAGGACCACAAATTTGATTAGTAATAATTTTGTTGCTATTGTTGAAAGTAGGCACGTTTTTTGTATGGAATCGGAATAGAAAAATAAAAAATGTTTATTTGTGTGTTTATAATCAAATGAAAAATCATATTCAATTTTAATTTGTTTTTCTCATTTCTTCAACAAAAATTCATATATATACTGATTCACACGGTAATCAATAATTTTATAATTTAATATAATAAGTTAGTTTTTATGCTTTTAGTGTATTTAATACATAAAAAAAGCATGAAAATTTAATATATTTAGTGCTCTTAATAATTAGTGTTTAGCCACGTTTTTTTGCTTAAACCACGCTTTTTGAAGCGTCACGTTCTTAGCCGTGGCCATTTGTCCTACGCTACGCTTTTTGTAAAACGTGGCCTATTGTTAAGCGTGGCCTATTGTAAAGCATGGCCTATTGTTGTTATAAAAAAATTAAATAGTGTGTAAAAATTAAATAAGAATTTATTATAAAAAATTAAATAGTGTGTAAAAAAATTTTATATTGTTATTCATTAAGTGGAGTTTTGTTTATCTTCTTGTATTTATTGCATTAAATTAGTATTTATTTTATTAAATGGAGGTTTATTTATCTTCTTGTATTGAATTACCTTATTGTCTTCATGCTTGAGGTTGAGTTTAATTAATTATTTTTTTCATGCAACGATCAAGAAAATTGCGCACCAGGCACTTATCCACTTCGAATGACTATGACCGTAGGATAGATGAGAAGCTAATTAATGCCGGCCTCTACCACATATCACAAATAAGGGGCAAACTAACGAGCCAGACGTCGCTGATCTCCGCCCTTATGGAAAGGTGGGACCCTAGTACCCACACGTTCCATCTGCCAATAGGAGAGGTTACCGTAACGTTACAGGACGTGGCAATGATACTTGGGTTGAGTTCGCATGGAGTTCCGGTGACTGGTTGGACCGAAACTAGTATTGAGGCACTTAAGGGAGAGTGCATGCTTAATTTCGGTGTCCAGCCGGATGATAGCGATATAAAGGCTAGCAGTTTCATCAATATATCATGGATCCGCAGGGTTAAAAACTCTATTAGGTTGATTGATGAAGAATCTATGAATAGATATGTAAGGTTGCACATCATGGAATTGTTTGGAACAACTCTGTTTTGTGACAAGTCCTCAACCCATGTACACTCGAAGTTTCTCCCCCTGCTTCGTGATGTTACTCAGATAAACGCATATAGTTGGGGCAGTGCGTGTCTTGCCAACCTCAACAGAGGTCTATGCAGGGCGACCCAATTCGATTGTCTGGATATAGATGGGCCTCTAGCGCTTTTGCATGTATGGGCTTGGGAGAGAATGTCATTCCTCGCCCCGGTTTTGACTGCATCATCTTTTCCGCTAGCTCGCCGGTAAGTAATATAAGTATAAAATGGAATAGTATTAATTTCAGTATTTGTGTTTCCATTAGAACAGTTATTGAAAATACTTACTGTTGTTTCAGGTGGGTGAATTGGGTTGTCCTGAACAGAGAACAAATGCGATGGAAAGTCGATGACTACAGGCGGATGTTTGACAACATAACCAATGATATGTGCGTTGATATTTATGGAAAATATTTTTGATATATACAGGTGGATACTTTTTTTGCTATGAACTAAATTGGTTTGTTTTCATTTTATCCTCAGTTCCTGTGGACACCGTATGATGAACACCGAATTGGTCCTAATGTTGTGTCAAATGACATTTTCACACGTGCGGATCTGTGGATTGCACCGTCACCCTTAATATCATTTGAGTGTATTGAGTGGTGTCCAACGGATAGGGTGATGAGACAATTTGGGTTGGCTCAAGGCATTTCTGGAGAGCCCTGATCCCTAGGTGGCAACCACAACGAATGTTTGACCGGTCCTAAGAACAAAAATTGGCGGAACGAGTACAGAGACTGGATAGGTCAGTGGCTTAATAGACTTCCTGTGTGGCATCCTAATTATTCCCCACCAGTAGGCGTAGAATTGGATGATTACATTACTTGGTACAATGGTAACTACAAGGCTTTTTTGGAACTGTCGGCATTTGATGCAAACCAAGGGCATCATGATGATATTGATGGGCCTGAAGAAGAACCAGAACAATCTCAGCAGACCTATTATGTCCCACAGCGTTCACCGACTCCCGTTTATATTCCTCCACAACAAGAACCAATGTGTGGAAGCATGCCACCAGCTAGCTCTTTCCCATATCCCACGTTTATGCAAGGTGTTGCTCCATATCTGTCTGATCACATGGACCCGCAAGCTTTTAATGTGTTATGTGGCATGGCCAACGAGC
>JASCZI010241836.1:52214-64807 GCA_036250425.1 Stylosanthes scabra | reverse complement strand
AGAGAGACTGACAGGGTATTGGCGTGCTGAATATCAGCTTCAAGGACTTTCAAGGAATCCTTGAAAGACCTTCTCATGGAAGTTCCTATGTACATTTTATTAAAGGTCTCTGCTTTTCAATGGAAAAAACTCAGAAAAGGAATGGGGAGGTAGAGAAGAAGAAGAATCAGAGAGAAAGAGAGAAAGGAGTGAGACACATAAAAAAGCAACAACAAAGTTCCATACTTTATTGTTTGTATCACTTAAAAGTTGATAACTTGATGGGATTAGGAAGAAGAAGAAGAAGAGAATTGAAGCTGAGGAGTGGGATTTCCCTGTCAGAGAGAGAGAGAGAATGAAGATGCTGATTGATTCTTCTTTGCCTTCTTCTTCTTCTGCCTTCTATTCTCTTCTTCTGCTTTCCAGGGACACGTGGCTTCACCACACGCCCTCTCAAATTTAATAATATATTTATTTAAACCAAAATCTATTAATATCTTGCTAATTTTGTTAATTTGTTAATTTGCGTAGTTAATAAAAAAATGATAAATATCTTCAATTCTCAAAAATAGAATTTAGAATCACCTACTTATAAGTACTTTCCAACTAATCCAACCATTGACATAGGATTAAGTTAAAGATTGAGTTACTACTTGATCCTAAATTCATGTAAGCTAAAAACTTTACTTCTATTTTTAGATTTAGATAAAATTAAATTGTAATAATTATAATTAATAAATAATAAATATTTGGATAAGAAGTAGTGCTAGTATTATTAAGGAAAGCAGTGAAGATATAAATAAAAAAGAATGTAATCATGGGAATCCGTGAATCTGATAATGGCCTTATCCATGTTGGGATCTATTCATTGATTTGCCACTTTTGCCCTTTTTTTTTTTTTTAAAGAATAATTAAACTTTTTTCATAGCTTTTCTTTCACGCACCGTTGATGGCTCCGCTTTCCATCAATTCACAATCTTCATATCGCCCTCTCTTCTCTGCATTTTCCTTTCTTTTTTATTTTCTATTATATATATATAAATATAAATGCTATCGTTATAGCTGCACCTATATAATACACCTATAAGGTAATACTCAATGATCATTCATCAAGTTGTCTTTTACTATTAACAACTACAAAAATTAAAGAGATTATATATCATTTTAATTTTTGCCTGTCCTTGATTAAACAACAAAATGTGTGTTAATTAGATTGATTCACTTGTTGCCTTCTATCCAAATGGTATTTTCTTATCTATTAAGATTAAGATATTATTATTTAATCACATTTAGATATAGAAAGTTGGTAGCAACAAAAATTGTCTTTTTTTCTTCACATTGTTATTCATTTTTATTATCTTATATATAATTTTGCCAACAACTACGTTTATTAGAGTTAAGATATGTCACATATATATTCTTAGTATCTACTCTTCTTTTTTAATTCCTATCTAAATTATTGGTATATTCTATACTGCCAATATATTAAGATAATACTTGATAAGGTTATTGACTTCTTTTTCTATGTATGTATTTATACTACTACTTACTACTATTTGATTAAGAAGAGTCAACTAACATTTAAGTAGGTTAGGAGTTAGGACAAAGAATTCATGATAAATTAAGACAGCGTTCATCATGCTTTAATCATAGTTATCAGAACCGATGAGGTTATAGAATCACAAAATTATATATTCGATCATTAGATTAAATATTGTACCGTTGACCCGTTTATAAATAAATATATATTATAATTAGCTTAAAGATATCACAAAATAACATTTGGCCTTGGTAGGAGTGCTCTAGGGTCGTCCATGTGGCCCATGCTGTTCAGTTTGATTAGTTTTTATCCATTCGATCGAGTTTGATCGATTTTTATTGAATTACATGTAGGAACGGTCTTCACTTTGGATCGGACCGGTTTGGAGTTTGGTTCACCGATCACCCATCCGGCTCGATTTTGATGACTATGGCTTTAATTGAGCTTAATTTGATTGTTATTGCTTTTAAATTTTTAATAATGGATATGTGTCTCTTATAATTTAATGTAATTCATTACGAAGTCTAATACTTTTCAATTTCGGTCACTAATGAATACTACCTATGATTTATGATAGAAACTAGAAAGGGGGCTATTACTTAATTTAATTTCACTTGGGTTGCACCAATAAAACACATGCAAATGATTGCACACCGAAATTAAGAGAAATAAATTCTTAATGGCTCCCATGATTTTGTTGCCACACCAACAATCAACTCACCTTGCCCTCACTTCATTATTAATCATATGCATTTTATTTATTAATTTTTTTTTTTTTAGAAAGTGAATGTTGTTACTCTAAGTCTCTAATTTTAATAGTGTCACTTTTAATTTGACAAAAAAAAAATCTCTTAATATCTACTTTAGTCTCATATATTATCAAAATTTAGCATATATAGATAATGATTAGTGAAGATGACTATTGATTAAAGTCTAACAAACCTTTTTTCATGAAGATTTTAAATCAACAAAAGATTAAAGTAGAATTATACTCATGTGAAGAATAAGGAAAATAGAAGGGTTATTAAAGGCAAAGCAAAATGTTTTGGGGTATGTGGGGACTTGGAACTAATTAATCACCGTATAAGGACATGGAATTTAAAAAAATATATCTTAGGTGGTGGGTTCATAGAGAAGGGAGCTGCAATTTGCAAAGAAGATTAGGTTATTGACAAATTGAAAATACCAAAATAAAAAAGGTAGGTGCTGTCCAACTCATTACTACGTTTTTTTTTTTTTTAAAAAAAAATTAAGTACACTGTATGTAATGAAAATGAAAATGAACTCATTTCGGATAAGACCCTACAGGAGCTGCTTTGTCTTTTTTTTTCTTCCCTTTTTTTTAATATTTCATTTTGTCTCATTCTATTATAATTTGTGTTGTCTCCTTTATGATGTGCTACCGTTTCGAAGAAAGGCAAAATAGCAAACTTTATCTCGTACTTTTTTTTTTTAGATTTTTAAAATAATATTTAAACCTAAGGTATCTGAACCCTAATCCTAGTAACTTAGAGAATTCAAGAGGCAATGCAATTAGAAAAATTATATTTATATTATTTTTTACGGATATTTCTTTTAAACTTTTTGTATTGGTAACAAAATAATACTGTATTTTATTCTTTTCCTAAACGTGATATGTTTAATGTTTTTGGTTAAAGACGGTGCCGAAGCCCAAAGTGAATTGTTTAATAATAAAAAAATGCAATTACTACTCTCACAGAGCCCATCTACTTTTGGTCAAACCCCTTTTTCTGATAAATGGGTTGGGCTTCTTTCTGATGCAGGTTGTCATCCATCTGACTCTAATAAAGGCTTTTGACAACGTCCATCATGAAAAAAAAAAGGCTTTTGATAACAATCATATAGTATAACAATAACAGATAAAAGCCCATAAAAATACAAAAAGAAGAAAATTGTCATATCCCCTTCTGCATACCGCCCACATTTGAACTCAAAACTAGACACTTAAGCAACCAAGCCACTTACCATTTGTACCAAGGGGGTTGGAAATATGTTATTGCATCAAAATATTTTGTTCACGGACATCCAATGAAGTTTCATAGACAAAAAATAACTTCAATTTGGTCCAGCTAGTTGTCAAATTAGTAATATCCCTCGAAAATATTATTACAGTTTTTTTTTTTTCTTTTGGTAAAGTAACCTTATAAATGAGATGATTATATTTTATAATTCATATTATATTATTGATTGTCACTCTCAGTCAACTTGAGTGCCTGCCAACTAACATAAAGATCAAATTCATTAATAGTAAATACTTAGTTTAGGCAGAATATTTATTAGAAAAATTTGTAGATCCTGGTCGGCACAATGGTCCCCTAATTTGTCAATCTATCTTCTCTAGTTATCTAATCTCTACGTCTAAGATCCAAATCTTCGCAGTGGCTTCTTGATAATTCCAACCACAACCAACTTGTCAAGAAGTAGAACATAAAGTCTAACAAGTCATTTTCACTAATGAAATGTTACTGGTTAATTCGTATTGTCTATCAAAATTTGAGATAGCCATAATCAACGTGAAAGGCGTTTTCCAAAAGTGTCATATCTATTATCAAATTTAATAATCCCACTTACCATGAACCTTCTCCAATCTGCATTCGCGTAATTGAATTGAATCTACATTTCAATCACACTTTTGCACTTGGAAGTTTGAATTCAAAGACGATGCATAATGACCACAAAAAAAGAAACGACGACACATATGACTATGATCTGCCATAATGGCAGCTGTAGTTTTGTTTTCTGCATAAAATTGAGGTTATTTTTTAAACAGTCAATAAGCAAAGTTAGGGTCGTCTTCTCTTATCAAGATTTAAAGATGAATGTCAAAGGCGAAGATAAAAATGTTGACACATTTCCAATTATCCATAGATGTTGGTTAACAAGCTCAGCTTAAAAAATTAAAAAAATTTAAGAAATAAAAATATTGAACTTACAGTGAACCCAACTTCAGTCCCTCCAAACACATCCCCAGAAGAATAAAAAGAAAGACAAGTCCCAAGCACATGCAGGTAATAGAATTGGAGAAAGAGCCGTTTTGTTTTCTAATAAACCATTCACCAACAAAAGCTGGCTGAGATTACGCAGCTACAAACTGAGTTACCTTCTTTTTCTTTCACTCTTTTTTCTTTTTTTTTGGACAAAACAATAAGCTTGGGCTGGTCTACAGTAATGATTATAAGGTTTTTTATTTTTTATTTTTTCCCATCATCTTGGTGTTAGCACATAGACTTGAGGTGTTCTCTAAAGACTTTCAACATGCCTTCAAAGGTAACAATCCCAGTCAACGTTCCATCATCTTCCACAACCCACACATAGCTGACCCTATGTGCAAGTGCCTGAATCATCACAGCCACCAGAGAGCTCCAAGGATAGCAAACAATGGCCTCTGACCTCCTCACCACCCTCGCCGAGTACCCTCCAAGCTTCCAATTCTTCCCAGAGCATGCATCATCCTCCGATGAACTCGAACAAAACGATGACCAAGAAGAGAGCCCCCCGTCATCTCCAAGCAGCTCCAAAGCCGCACCAAGATTCTGCTCTTCCAGCCTCTCTTTCACAATCTGCACAAGGTCCTCTGGGGGTCCACCGCAGTCAATGTAGGCCATCAAGTCCCCTGCTGAGAGCGTGGCCAGAGCTGGCGCAATAGCCTCATCGCAAGAATTGAGCATGACTGGCGAGATTTCCCCGACGAATTTGCCTTCAGGGTCAACAATGGCAACAGAGCTCTGGTGGATTAGGGACAATGAGAGGAGGTTTAAAGCAAAGGATGCAGGGTCATCATAGTTGACAGCAAAGAGGTTCTGATTGTCAATGACGTTTAGAGTGTTGATTGGACTAGCCGGGGTTGGCGAAAATGCTGCTATTGAGTTGAGGAGGTAGCGGATCAAATCCTCTTGGGTGACCCAGCAGTAGGAATGATGATTGTTATGGAAAATGGAGTCGAAAGGCTCAACGGATTTTCTCCTTGAGCTGCTCTTGCTTTGTATTGGTATCACCAGGTTCTGTGCCCCCTCATGCATAGCATCTATAGCTTCCAATAAGCTGCATAACCACAATTAAATAACATTTAGTCCATGCACACAATCTTAATCATTGCTTCATATTTAATATAAATAATATTGACCTATCTATCTGGATCTAATTAAAGTGGATTTAGTCATTTAGATACTAATTTTTAATACTACTACTTTGTTCTCGGCAAGTAGTAGAGTAATTAAGAATTCAATTATTGTTTAATCAATTGATTGAGACGCTAACTAATAACGTGCTTTTCATGTCTCTAAGCAACAAAATAATAATCAGCCAATTCTTTATTAGATTTTGCTTCTTCTTCATCTATTTCTTTTTTTTTATCCCCTGCTTTTTGTAAAACAGATTCGTACATGATAGCATGAAGGTCCAAAAAAGAATAGTTACTTTCACATCCTAGAAGAATATGCAGCCATAGATTTTTTCGGACCAAGTCAACCCTAAAATCAAGACCGCAAATAATAACTCAAAACAACCAACGAATTCCCCCAAATTTGCCCTAAAAGAAAAAGAACGTAACAGAAACGAAAACGGAAACGAGAGAATTTCGGAAGATTAAACCTGGCATTGGGCTCGAGATGCCTAACGAGAGCGGAATCGTCGGTGACAAGAACAGAAATCGGAGAACGAAGAGCCGCGGCGGGAGCTGAGAGGTTTTCCGGCTTGCAAAGATAGCAGATGATGTCAACCATGCAAACCCTACCGACGCACCTGCAATCGTAGTCCTTCTCCTTACATCGTTCTTGAGGAGGATCAGGAGACCTGATGAGAGAGTGGTTGCAGTTCCAGACGGAGACGAAGGTGTCGTCGATCCTCTTGAGAGCGGAGAGTGCGTCAGCTAAGGTGTCGGTGAGAGAAAGGGACTTGAGTGCGGGCTTCCCGAGACACAGATCTGAAACTTCATGCCCTGACAATAATCTAACTGCCATACACAGCGCAAATCACGATTTCCAGAAGGAATGCACGGAGAAGAAGGTTCTAGAGACGGAGAACTAGGAACGAAAGAGAAACGGAATTTCAACTTGAGTTGATGAAGAGGAGTGGGGATATTTATAGCGTAATATGATGAGGGGATTGGTGACCTGGTGAGCCGGTAAACCCGTACACATTTACGTGTTACGGTAGGAAGAGTCAAAAGTCAGAGATTGTGTTTTGGTACACAGGGTTGAGAGGAAACAATGTAGTTGCTCTTCTCTACGCGTAAATCATGCGTTACAGTCGTTTCCCTTAAAATTATCTTTGATATATGTTGTTTCAACGGTGCTACAAAATTAACGGAGTTTTTAGGAATTCAGTAAATTTTTATCATCAAAAACTGAATAAAATTATAATCCGAAATCAAAATGAATTATCATTTAGAACTATCATAGTTATCATCCGAAACTGATTAAATTTATCATCCAACTACCACCATCACCACAATAACAATAACAACAACATCACCACAACCACCTCACCAAAACAACAAAAAAAGTGCAAAAAAGAAAAAGAAAAAGAAACGGCGGTGACCGCATGGTGCGGCAGCAGCAAGAGTAAAAGTTAGAAGAAGAAGAAAAAGAAGCGTTAGTAGTGTGGCACTGCAAGAAAAAACAATGTCATGCTGTGACGATTTGGTATACAATTTCTATCCCTTATCGATTCGCAGCTGCTCATTGAGATGGTGAGATGATTGAGGTTAGGGAAAAGGGGAAGGGAAAGTGGAAGAGAAAGACGAAGGATAGGATGGTGGAGGTTAGGAAAAGAGAGAAACGAATGTTGCGTTATTGACCCTGTTTGCTAGCGACAATGTGGGCTCCTTAAGGTTTTTCATATTGTTTATATTAAAAATTTTAGTTAGATATATTACATTATGTAATATGTTTCTTAATTATTCTATTAAATATTGATAATAAAATTATAATACTATTTTTATGTTATTAATCTATTACCTAATAAAATGTTTTGAGTTTTAAGGTTTGTTTGGGCGAGGATCAAAAAATATTTTTTAGCGATTTTTTAAAAAGATTTTTATGGAAGTAAACGTAATTTAATTTCATTTATTAATATCTTTGTATTTTTTTTGTGACTAATATTTTTGTATTTATTTATTATATTTGGATACAATAATATAAAAATATTGGGTAATGCTATTTGAACAAGTGGTTTTGGCCAACCAAGTGCAACCAAGTGGTTTATTTCTATGCTAAATAGAATATTATTTCGATGTCAAATAGTATAAAAAGTGCACCTAAATAAAGTTCTATTTGACATCGAAATTATCTTCTATTTAGCATAGAAATAAATCACTTGGTTGCACTTGGTTGATGAAAACCACTCGTTCACGTAGAGTTATTGAAAAATATTTATTTATTATATGGAAATACTTTTTTGAGTAAAAAAGACGTAAATTATATTTTTGAAAAAAAATTTTATTAGTATTTTTATTTTCACTGCTAGAAATTCATCAAACACATTAAAAAAAATATAAAAAAAAAATCTTTTTTAAACTAAATAATGACATTTAATAAACATGCTCTCTTATTCTCCCAAACCTTGAAGAATGAGTTCAAAATTATTCACTAACTCTAAACTCAGATATCTCTCCCTTAATCTAGCTTTCTGATAAGATTTCATTTTGTCTTTAAAAAAAAAAAAAATAACAATAAAATAAAGAGATAATTAAAGAAGCTATGCGCGATTAACATTGCTTTCATATAGTATTTCAATTTGTTAGATTTTACCTAACCTAACCTATTAAGCAATTTTCATGTCCCTTCTACGACCTTTTCTTATTTTGCATCCTTCTTTTTCATGGATGATGTTTTCAATTTATATTCGTCACTTTTAGACAAAATCGTGTTTATTGTTGTATTATTATTCGAGGAATTATTCAAATTTCATACGCATGTATATACAAAATTTTTCAAACTATTACTATTTCTAAGAGTAAATTCCATATTCTTTTCTAATATTATATGGTATGCCATATCATGATACTAGCACCTTTATATGCAAATAATATCACTCAAATTTATTATTTCTTTCACGTTTTTGCATGAATTGAAATTAGTAATATGTATGCAAAATAAACAATTTTTAAAGTATATCAAAGAGGTTTTACCATCTAATAAGTTGATGGGACAGATGATAGATTTTGGTACCCCTAACAATTAACTAATTAAGTACGTAAGAAACTAACTATGAACTATGAAGGCAAAAATATCAAGACGTAGCAGTCATTGTGTGGTCGTCTATTCTTAATTTCTTATAGATAATATAATTTTATTTATTTATTTATGTGTTTTTCTAATTTTTGAAGGATGAGTACATGCCAACGTGGTAAGGTGTACTTCGTTCCATATAAATTAAGTTCCCACCACAGCTAGGATGAGACAACATGGTACGTAGATTTTGTTCTTATGGCTCAAAATTGAAATATCGCCATGCTTATTAATTAATTAATTATTATATACTATTTAGTGGGTGTTTATTAACTGAGTTATGAGCATTTAACAAGGAGTAATGATAAATAATCATTAACTAAAATTACTATATTTAACTTAACATTTAAAATTATATATAAATAATATCCATAATTATATAGCTATAACTATATATTTATAATATCTAATATTATGTATTTAATTCGATAACAATCTATAAATAAAAATAAAAACTAAAATAAAAAATTAATGATTATATGATTATTAAATTAATGACTACCAAATTTTTTCCTTAACAAGAGTGTCTTGTTTGGTCCTAAATTCAGTTCTCTTTTATTTCATGAACATTTATGAGAATTTTTGTTATAAGAGAATATATTCGAGTTATATATATTACAATGCAAGGAGGGAAATTAAAATGCATATATAGATTTTTTTTTTCGTTTCTTTTTTGTATATATGTATATATCAAGTATCTCTTTATACATTTCTCTTGGATCGGAATTATCTCTTGAAATAAAAGAAAAAAGTGTTATGATATCACTTAGATGAAGATATAGTAGTAGTAGGTATTGTGATCCATTCATTCCTACGTGGTAGAGAAAAATCTAGCGAGAGAGGACAATTCCTGCATGAAAATGGCCACAACTTAGCTTATTTCTTTGTCTTTGGATCCACGACAGAATCATCATCGAAACTTGGAATTATTCGCATCTTTTCTTAACAAAGAATGCACAACCAAACAAACCATTTTGAGTAAATTAATTAATTAAATGCAACTTGGCCCCTGCTTTGTGGTTTAGATTACTTTTGTTTTCTATATTCTAGTGGGAGTAATGGTGGCAGCTTGGTTAGCAAGAATTCTTGTGTGGCATATATTTTATTTTATGTTATTTTATTCACATTATGGTATTTCTACATTGACTAACTTATTTACTTTTTTGTAAATTAATACTTCGATAAATAAGACAATAAGTGCGAAATTTGGATTATGGGAGATTCCTGGTGGCATATGATCAATGCTCTCTCTGCTATTATTTGGGTGTCATTATTTCTTAAATACGTACTAATTCAAAGTTGTTGGAATATATGGAGATTATTTATAGCCTTAGCCTGCATTAGATAGTTCGTTGGGGCCTTCAACGTTGATATGCGAAGATTTTCAGGCCATTTATCAGACGAAAGATACCGACATAAAAATGAAATAAACCATTTATAACAGAAAAGGAAAATTTGTAAAATGACCTGTTGGAAAATAATAAATTACAATATCTTTTGTATATTTCAAAACCCCCAAATCAGCTCTATTTATTATATGAAATCAACTAATTAGAAAAAAGAATGTTATATGATTAGCAATTTTAATTTATTTTATTCATTATTTAGTCATTAGCATTAAAAGGTATTGGTTAAGATATGCTGCTAAATTATAAATTAAAGATGTTATTAATTAATGATTAAAAATTAAAATGGATGATCATCTAATATTTCTCTTATATATATATTTTAATTAAGTTGTTATTTTAAATACAATAATGCTAAGTGTACATCTATTTTGATTAATCAAGTTATTAATTTTTATATCAGATAAAAAACTATTTCGATATTAATTAGTACAAAAAATTCATGCATAAATAATTTTTTATTTAATATTAAAATAATTTTTTATTTAATATAAAATTAATAACTTGATTGAATTTAGTTGAATAAAATAAATGTATATTTATGATTATTATTTTAAATATATTTACCATTGTTCATCTACTTAATTACTATATACTCCAAATTTACTAGTCTTATGTAATAAAGTAATAGGGTAATTACAGAAACAGAAAGTATAGATTGATAAAGTAATAAAAACAAAATTGCATATTCCAGAGTCTGAAATGAATACGGATCTTGAGTCTTGACTTGATGTTCCTTTTTACCATTTCACCCTGTCAAAAATCGATAACCGCCAATGAAGAAGGGGTAACATGGTAAATGAACAACATGGCATTCAACTTTAGGACATGCATTTCATTACACACTATCATCCCTCACAAATCCCTCTCTTCTCTGCAAAAATGGCTGCCACTGCTTCCAAATCCTCTTTCCCAGGTTTTCAATCCCTTCAATTTGCTTCATCATCGTCCAAGCAAACTTTCACCTTCACTAAATTCCCAAACTACCCCTCTTCTTCATCGCACACCCTTCGAATCACGAGCTCCCTATCCAACTCAAACACTAACCCTAAACTCCCCCCTCCCAATGCATCCGCCGCCCCAACCACCTCCCCTTCCGTCCTCGGAGACAATTTCGTTTCCCGATTTGCCCCCAACGAGCCTCGCAAGGGGGCTGACATCCTCGTGGAGGCGCTGGAGCGCCAGGGCGTCACCGACGTCTTCGCCTACCCCGGCGGCGCTTCCATGGAGATCCACCAAGCTCTCACGCGATCCTCCACCATCCGCAACGTTCTCCCGCGCCACGAGCAAGGCGGCGTGTTCGCCGCCGAGGGATACGCACGCTCGTCGGGGCTCCCCGGCGTCTGCATCGCCACCTCCGGCCCCGGCGCTACCAACCTCGTGAGTGGACTCGCCGACGCGCTTCTCGACAGCGTCCCGCTCGTCGCCATCACAGGGCAGGTCCCCCGCCGCATGATTGGAACCGATGCCTTTCAGGAAACTCCGATTGTTGAGGTAACTCGATCCATCACGAAGCACGCTTACCTTGTTCTTGATGTTGATGACATTCCTAGGATTGTGAATGAGGCTTTTTTCTTAGCTACTAGTGGTAGGCCTGGTCCTGTGTTGATTGATGTTCCTAAAGATATTCAGCAACAGCTTGCTGTTCCCAATTGGGATCAACCTATTATGTTAAATGCTTACATGTCTAGGTTGCCAAAGGCTCCAAATGAGTCATCTTTGGAGCAGATTGTGAGGTTGTTGTTGGAATCGAAGAAGCCGGTTCTGTATGTTGGTGGTGGGAGTTTGAATTCGAGTGAGGAGTTGAGGAGGTTTGTGGAGCTTACTGGGGTGCCTGTGGCTAGTACTTTGATGGGCTTGGGATCTTACCCTGTAGGTGCTGAGAATTCATTGCAGATGCTTGGGATGCACGGGACTGTGTATGCTAATTATGCTGTTGATAAGAGTGATCTCTTGCTTGCTTTTGGGGTGAGATTTGATGATCGTGTCACGGGAAAGCTTGAGGCGTTTGCTAGCAGGGCGAAGATTGTTCACATTGACATTGACTCAGCTGAGATTGGGAAGAACAAGCTGCCGCATGTGTCGGTGTGTGGGGATTTGAAGCTGGCCTTGAGAGGGATCAACAGGATATTGGAAAACAGGGGGTTCAATGGTAAGCTTGATTTTCGGGGTTGGAGGGAAGAGCTGAATGAACAGAAGCTCAAATTCCCGTTGAGTTTCAAGACGTTTGGGGAAGATCTTATTCCTCCTCAGTATGCCATTCAGGTTCTGGATGAGCTGACCAATGGCGATGCTATTATAAGTACAGGTGTTGGACAACACCAGATGTGGGCAGCTCAATTTTACAAATACAAGAGGCCTAGGCAGTGGTTAACATCTGGTGGTCTTGGTGCTATGGGTTTTGGATTGCCTGCCGCT
>JASCZI010241836.1:34813-51229 GCA_036250425.1 Stylosanthes scabra | reverse complement strand
ATTTTTTTTTTTGAGTTCTTTTTTTTTTTTTTTTTTTTTTTGAGTTCTAAGATGCAGAGCTTCTTTCCTGAAGAGGATGAACATTACACATAAATATTTAATTTATCTTAAATAGAAAAAAGAAACACTTCATGTATAGTAAAATCATAGGTATTTTTTTTTCTCGGAAAGTGTTAAATTATTTACTAAAACTATATTTTGTAAATTATATTAATTTTTAAGTCACTAAACTCATAGTATAACGGTTATGTATTTGATTCTCATCTTTTTGTTAAAAAAACTTGCATAATTTAGTTTTTTTTACTAAATTAAGAGTTTTAAAATAATTTTAAGAGAATTTAATATCGATGCCTTTTAAGTATAAAATAGTTTTATTTTTTTAAGTATAAAATAGTTTTATTTTATATATACGTTGAATTACGTAATATTACGCAGAAAAAATTATTTTTTATATCAACTATATGAATAATTAAAAAAAGAACAAAATTAACTAGAGTATGTGTAAAACAATTTTGCATTAAAATTAGTTTCAAAATCAAGGATCAAAGCTAACTTTTATTCTAATTATTTACTTGCGGAGCTATTTTCTTTTTTAAATAAACCTAAGTTAATATGTCTACAAATTAAAATATATTAAGGATCAAATTTAGCTTTTATAATTATTTACTTGTGCTATAAACTATAAACTATAAGCCTTTTTTTAAACAAAACTAAGTTAATTAATATGTCTACAAATTAAATTATTATTATTATTTTTAAATATATCATAAAATAAAACAATTAAAATATTATCATGCTTTATCAATGATCACTGCCATTTCATTCTCTAACCTTCATCACAAGAGCAAAGTATTTTAGGGTTTCAACCTTCAAATTTCATAGCGTTGGGGCTCAAATCCGATGTCTGACACCGAAAATCGCGCTTCCTTTCGTCGTCGTTCATCGCCCGATAAGGTTTGTACTCGGCAGCAGCTTCATTTATCTGCATATATGGTTTTCTTGCTTTTAGAATTTGTGAATCAAATTAGGACCTTTTTCTTTTAAATTTGTTTGTATTTGTTTTCGTTCAATGTGCTTGTTTGTATTTGCAGTTTGTGTTTGAATTTTGAAACGTTGATGCTTGTTTGTAGTCCAAAATTAAGTTGATGAGCTTCTAAGGTACCCTCTTTTCTTGTTGTGGGTTTCTATGTCAAATGGCTAAAATGAGAAGACTTAGGCTTGTGGCAGATTTAAGGGTGGTTATTCTGTATTTACCAGCTGAAATGAAGCAAGTTAATCTTTAAAAGAAAGAAAGAATGCACACCTGTTTGCAATTGGTTCATGATTGAACAAGGGGCATGTAAATATGTAATTATTTCGTGACCTGCAGTTGAAGGCATTATTGATTTAGGTGGCTTGGTATTTGAATTTTGAAGGGCATCTGAGGTCGTTTTGTTTTGCTTCCTTCCTTAATTTCTATGGAAATTTCTGCAATGTGCAGTCATTGGCTTAGGAATATATCATATAGTGTTTGAATGTTTGTGTACTTGTTGCTCTGCCTCTCTACTTACATTTGATGAGATCATGGAGTGTGTCTAAATTATTTCAGCCAATTTCTCGTCGATCTGCTTATGAAAGTTCACAAGTGAGAAGGCAAGATGATGAAAGGAAAACTTTTCATGACCGCCATCGCAGAGACCACAAGGGTGGAAGATTTACAGGGAGGGGTAAATATGGCAGTTATAGTCGGCACAAGAGCAGTGATTATGATAGGTTAGACTATTCCGCTATTTGTCACCCTTTCTCCTCTTATATTTATAATTTCCTTGAGCAATTGACTGATTCGTGCCTTTCTTTGTGTAACTTTCTTCATATATTGAGAGTTCTTTCTTTTTGTAGGAATAATGACCGTGGTTGCCATGGAGAAACAAAGCAAAAATACGGAGCACATTCAAAGAGATCGAGGAGGGAATCAAGATCAAGATCACGGTCCAAATCCCCATCTCGGTCTGAATGGTAATTGCACTCCATTTCTGTGTGTCTATTCTCGAATCTGTTGAATTAGCCTTGCTTTCCAACTTAGTTTAGCATAATGAAAAGATCACTGTATGTTAGGCTGAAGAAATTTTTGTAAAGAATTCCTAAAGCTGGAAAACATTTACTTTGCATGTTGAATTTTCCTTAACTTATGTTCTATGGTTGTGTAGGTATGAATATGATACTGTTGTAGTTTGATAGACTCTTGAACAACTATTTTTCTTTTGACTGTGCTTAGCTGTGTTTATCTTTATCTTCAAGTGTCTAATTAATTATTTAATTGTGTTTGCAGCAAAAGGACCTCTGGATTTGACATGGCACCACCTGCTGCAGACGTAACACCTGCTGTCTCAGGTACTGAACCTCTTAATTTAATAACTTGTAGGAATTACTCCTTGGATTAGTTACGCCCTTCCATGTATTCAGCCTGAATTAATTCTTCCCTTTGTTCAAGTGTTTTGTTGATATTTTCTGTATATTTTGACGTGATAAATTTACTTTTGAAACTGAGAACCATTCTTGTGTTGTTTGGCTGTTGTGTGTGGTTTTGTGTTTCTGGCTTATTATAATGGTTGGTTAAGAAGGCAATGGTTGGGTTTGATGTCCTACGAACCTACCTATCAGCATACGCTCTGTAGCATATTCAATGGATGGCCTATGCATTGTCTAGCTGGATCTTTCACTCTCAACCAGCAAAAGTTTCCTATTGGTGGACACATATGTCCGCAGCATCTTCAATGATCGAACTCATTTATAAATTTTTTATTTTTCATGCTATATATTAGGTATGATTTATTTTCTTTCATTTTGGCTTTATTTGTTGTGGATTAGATGCTTGTACGCCTCTTAATTTTTTATTTTTTAAAAATCTATTGACAAGCTACAAAAACATTTTTTAAAAAAAAATTATTTTCTATATCTTGTTTTTCCTAAAAGTTAATAATGCAGGGCAAATACTGGGTACTGCTCATATGATTCAAGGAACTTCACAAAATTTGTCACCATTTGGAATATCGCAGGTGCTGGTTTTTCATGAGTGTTATGGAACCGGATTTTCAGCCTTTTTTTTTTTTTAATTCTATGAACAATCTATATGATATCATTTTGCCACAGATGGGAGCACTTTCTGTAATGCACATTCAACCTATGACGCAGCAGGTAGTGTGACTTGATATCTGGGTAAATATGTGGATTTGCAAGTGAAATATGCCTTTATCATTATTTATTTTTCTTATTCTAAAGGCTACAAGGCATGCTCGGCGAGTTTATGTAGGTGGGCTTCCTCCGTTGACTAATGAACAGGTTTTCTCTCTCTCTCTCTCTCTCTCTCTCTCTCTCTCTCTCTGTTTTGAAAATAATTTGCCTAATTGATTTGGAAGAATATTTTGCATTATATGAAGGAAATATTTCTCTTGAGGTGGGTGAATAGGTATAGTCCATTTTGATTTATAGTTTAAAGTAAATATTTAGTATTTATGGCTAAGGTAAACATTGTAACTTAACCGAAATGTTCTTTCTGTCTACTTTTGGAATTCTTGTTTTGAGGTTCTTTTATTTATGAAACAGACAATTGCAGCATTCTTCAGCCAAGTCATGACTACCATTGGGGGGAATTCTGCTGGAGCAGGTCAAATATGCATATTTTTTTATTCAGTTTAGATATCTATATAAGCTTTGACTTATTTACTCTATTCAGTGACTTAATAGTTTAATGTTGCTTCCTTTAATACAGTCTTTGGATTACAAGCAATCATATGATATTGTCTTTCAAATTTAAGAAAAAGTTGTCAATCAAAGATATTTTCTCACATTTGAATACTCTTTTAAACAAACATAACATCAACCTTTTGATCACATTTTTATTGTTTTCTATATTTACTGTAATGTAACTTGGACTGCATATTTGCTCAATGCATATAACTCAACAGTTTTTATCCATATTGGTGGACAATATAGTATTACATTGGTGTGATTGATCACCATATTGCCTTGTTATATAGTTTATTTTAGATTTTTGCTGTATAGGTGATTCTGTTGTCAATGTCTACATCAATCATGAAAAGAAGTTCGCATTTGTGGAGATGAGAACTGTTGAGGAAGCTAGCAATGCAATGGCGTTAGATGGAATAATATTTCAGGCAAGCACCGTCATGCTAATATCTATAAATGCCGTCATAAGATGTTGTTATGATTAACTGTAGATGGAGCAATGCTCATCCCGCATCGTGGGAAAGGAAAGGCTTGCTTCTTCTTGCTTTTTATGTATGAAAACACTAGACCCTGACATGTTTCTCATGATATCTTAGGGTGTTGCTGTAAGAGTTCGTAGGCCAACAGATTATAATCCTTCCTTAGCTGCTGCTCTTGGTCCTAGCCAGCCAAGTCCACACCTCAACTTATCTGCCGTTGGACTTGCTATTGGGTTAGTGGACCACTTTGTTTGTGATGTGTATATCTTATAATCTAAATATCTTGTTTTCCTAAATAAAGGATAAAGAAAGAATATCTAGTTTTTTAATTCTTATCCATCTGGATTTGTTTCTAGTTCTGTTGGTGGAACTGAGGGGCTTGACCGCATTTTTGTGGGCGGGCTTTCATATTGCTTCACTGAAGAACAAATAAGACAATTACTAGAATCTTTTGGGTAAGGCTATTGTACATTGTTTGTATAAGGGTGTTATTTGGTTTTCTGTTTGTGTGGGGTTTTCGTTTTCTTTTTTTTTTTACAAACATAAACTTCATATTTAAGTCATGGTGGCATTTTTCCTACTGCAGCACTCTCCAAGCTTTTGATTTGGTTAGGGATAAAGACACTGGACATTCTAAAGGATATGGTTTCTGTACTTATGAGGTGAACAATAGTTGCAACTTCTGTAGCTATTCTTAATGATATTACTTTTCATCTGTTTCTTTTTCAAGAAGTTACATTACAGTTTAAGTCATATACAGATACAGATTCTGTTATATTTTTTTCTTAATATATATTTTTCTGGGTACAATCTTATCAGAATCCAGCGGTAACAGACATTGCTTGTGCCTCTCTCAATGGCCTCAAAATGGGTGATAAAACATTGACTGTAAGGCGAGCTACTGTCAGGTTGGCCCCTGTTTTACTGAAATAAATCTGTTATTTGCTAAACTTTGTTATTCGAGGTCGACTACATGGATCAAACAACACCATTGAGCTCTATCATTGTCATTTGATCCGCGTAACCGACCCCTCTTCAATGTAAATGAATTTTGCATATTTTTAAACCATTGTTGCTGCTTTAATCAATACATTGTTTTGTGGCATAAAGGATTAGATATTCAATTAATCTCCCCCCCTCCCCCAACTTTCATTGAATGCTCTTCTTGGACAGTGGTCATTCTAAAACCGAACAGGAACACATCTTTGCCAGGGCACAACAGCATATAGCTATGCAGGTGAAGCACATTCACAACTCCCCTCCTTTTCTATCCGTCTCTATCTCTCCCACTACCTTTTTATTGGCTTGTTTATATTCTTTAATTAACAGAAAATAGCTTTGGAAGTTGGCGGGTCAAATATTCCCGGGGCAGAAAGAGTGACAACTACAATTGATGAAAGTGCTACTAAAGTGTTATGTTTGACGAAGGTAATTCTGCTTTCTACTGCATGCAGAATTTATCCATTGGTTTGATATACTCTCAATTTACTCTTCTCTACTTATCCTGCATATCAAACAATTCCACTGTATTGACCACACATATTTTCCCTTGTTAAAGGCCGTTACGACTGATCAGTTGAGGGATGATGAGGAATATGAAGAAATATTGGAAGACATGCGGGATGAGTGCTGCAAATTTGGTATGTATATGTACTATGTAGCATCATCGCCTAAAATTTTCTGCTTTAAGTTGTGTATATAGAGTTATTGCATTAAGTTGTATCTTGTTTGGTGGGTGAGTCGGAAATATAAATAGGGTGGTTCTGTATCTTCTGCATACGCTTAACCTTGTGTATGTGATCGAAAACTATTTGAAACTCAATAGTTACCAATTATTCTATAATAAATGTCCCTGTTCTATTCCGGTCATTATCTTCATGACTATTGTTAAAATCTTTTTATTTGCTGTGAGATTATACACTTTGTTTTGGAATGTCCACTACATGTTCCCCTGATTGATATGTTTTCTGGTATTTGGTTGGGCCCTTATTTAGGAACTTTGGTGAATGTTGTTATTCCTCGTCCAAATGCCGGCGGAGAGCTGTCTCCTGGTATTGGAAAGGTACGTAATTCACTTGTGATGATGCATTTGACTGAGTTATTCTTTTCCTCAATTGGTATCATGAAAGGCATATAGCTTCTTGAAGTTCTGTGATGAATTTGTTACTTAATAATCCAATATACCTCGAACAACAATGATTCAGTAGTTATTTGAATACCCTGCAGGTGTTCTTGGAATACTCTGATAACGCCGGTTGTTTCGCCGCAAAAAATGCGCTGCATGGGAGGAAATTTGGTGGCAATGTTGTGACTGCCGTTTATTACTCTGAAGAGAAATATCACAGTATGGACTATGGAGTATGATGTTATGTATAAGATAGATAGTTATATAGCCACAGGGATTAATCTGTCTGTCTGTAAAAATAGTTCTGTTTTTCTTAGAGGAACTTCACGTGTACTCTCTTAAACCGATGACAGTTCTTGTAATTACAAAGCATACAATAGTATCATTTTAATCACTAATCAGCGTGTAATATTGGGGGAAAAGCTACTTCTATTATCACAAATGTTGAACAACGATTTGATTCAGCAAATTCGTATTTGCCGGTGGTGTATACTTTTTCTTTATGAATATGCTATTGTTCAATAATCAACACAGGTCTTTGCATGTTCAACAAGAACATCCCACATTTTATTTGACATGCCGCTCCCAAGGATCTACATAAGGAAAGTTAACCTATGAAAAACATAGATAAACAAAAGAATTTCAATTACTAAGTTAAACAATTTGGTCCAACTACAATTCCCCTTAGAAATGGTGTCTACATTCATACATTTCGCAACCTCTGACCACAAGTCTTAGGACATCTTCAACAGTAAATATCCCTGCTCTATGTAGCCTCTTGTGAAAGGAACCATCGTTGCCGATCTTCTCCAGTCTCCAGACCTCATCATTCAGGGCAAGTGGATAGTGTTTCTTGTATACTGCAAGAAAGCAGCAGATGTTATTTTACTCCTTATCTAGCTATAGTTGTCCCTCAGTATCACTTGCAGATCACCTGTCAAAAGAGGTCTCTTTCACGACATGGCTCTCAAATTCTTCTTCACTCCAATTATCATCATCCTCATTATTCAAATCCCCTGGTCTTGAATTGTAATTGTAAATTGCTACCATCAAGCCCTTGTATTTGCTTAGGAGAAGTCCTGTATTTTACTCTGAGTATTAGACAAAAAGATTGTAGAAAACAGTTTCAAAAAGCATAAGAGATGAAAATATACCTCCCACCAAGCTTTGGAGTGCCTAGTTTTGCTAAAGCACGCTCCACTTCTTCACTAACCTGTTCAGCAGCAAGAAAGAATATCATATAGAATACATCAATGATCATTTTAAGTGAGAGTAGATGAGGGTGAAAAGTTCTAGAAAATCAAAGATTAGGAACAAAATTTCCTTACAACTCTACGTAGGGATAGGCTCCAGTGATGAACAAAGTTTCTGCAGACAGTCCACCTTCAGGGCTTCAACAATTACACTGCAAATGGATGTAAACAAATGAAGAACAAGAATAAATGCATTCATGGCAAATTAAGACCTACCGCTACACATGTGAATATTAAAACCATTGCAGGTATCTAATTATACATAATTGGTATGGCCAATCACAAGTTTGATTTCCTTAATCATATTTACCCACTGTTACTTAAACCACACCTTGATATCATGAATGCTTTTGAATTTTCTTATCATTATTGAGATATTAATTTATTAATTGATTTAATAAATTAATTTTATAATATCAACATTAATTTATTCATTGATATGATTTAATAAATTAAAAAAAAATCAGAGCACTCCATGGTTAGTTCTGATTTTAATTTTAATATTAGATAGATTTTGAATTTTGAATTTGAATTTTGAGTTTTTCGTAAATAAATAACCCACAAGCCCAACCACTCCCTCTCAGGCTCTCACTCTGTCATCTACAAACCCTAGAAATTTCTGGAAAACATGAAGACGATGAAAGAGTTTTTCTGGATGCACTACTACTCTCTTTGGTGGTCACCATCACTATCCCCACGGTTACCCATGCTTTTCAACTCTAAATCTCAAACTGAATCGGGATCCAGAAAGAGGCACCGCATACTAATCAATTCTAATGACGTCGCCACAAAACGAAACAAGATCAACGAAGAGGAGGACAAAGGAGTTGAGTCTTCGTTGATTTCGTCGTTCGTGTGCGAAATCTGCATTGAGACGAAACCTGAAGCCGAATCGTTTTCAATAAGAGGATGTAACCACTCATATTGTAGGGATTGCGTGGTGAAGTACGTTGGCTCGAAGCTCGACGAGAACGTGATCAATATCCGGTGTCCGGTGCCCCGGTGCAGTGGTCTGTTGGAAAGCGAGGATTGCCGCGAGGTTCTGCCGAAGTTGGTATTTGATCGGTGGGAGAACTCATTGTGCAACGCTGCTGTTATCGAGAACGAGAATGAGAGATTCATGTATTGCCCCTTCAGGGATTGCTCTGCCCTTATAATCATGGATGATTCTCCAACGTTACCGAGGAAATCAGAGTGCCCTAACTGTAAGAGGGAGATCTGCGTGGCGTGCGTGGCAGTTTGGCATGATGGGATTACGTGCGAGGAATTTGGGAGGATTGTTAATGAAGATAGAGTTGCGATGGAGTTAGCAGCGAGGAACATGTGGAGGAGGTGCCCAAAGTGCAGGTTTTATGTTGAGAAGAAAAGTTTTACCTGCAGTAGAATACGTTGCAGGTGTGGATATTTATTCTGTTACGAGTGTGGCGGTTCCCCCTGTGTCTGTCTCCTTGACATGACCACCACTTTCCCCGGCCGTATTGTAAGATTGTTTCTATTGACTTAGAATTCAATTCTAATTACAATTTATTTTACTTTGATTGCCAAATAATATCTTTCCAATAATCTAACTCGCACAAATGGAGAGGTTGGAATGAATGAAGGTCATGGTGTTTTAAGCCAAATTGCATGGGCTATTCTTGTGATCAGTGATTTAATATCTATAATACAAAGAACAGAATTTCATAGCAAAATTGAAGGTCCATTATCTCAGCAACAAGAGATAATACAGGTTGCTTGCATGTGCAAAACTCAATCCTTAATTTTTTACTAGCGCCAGGACCCGAATGTCGCAAATTCTTAAATGTGTTGTTCGAAACCATATAGCTTTGAAGTTGATTTGTGGGGAAATCATCCCAAATTTATGAATTGATTCAATATCTGAGGTGTCATAACTCAACCTAATTTATATGGAAGATTAATGTGTATTAATAGATGTGGTATGTAATACTGAATGAAATCTATACCCTAAAATGATTCACTTTTCGCATATGCCTCTTTACTCTATCTTTCTTTCTGGCGTGTTGCTGCAGGGTAGGATAACAAATAAGGACCTTAATCAACTTAACTAGAATAGTAAATAGCAAAAGGGTGCTGTTTTACATTTAGCTTGCTCAAATCAAATCTCTAATGCAGCATTCAGTAACAACATTGATGGCCTAATAGCACCCAATGTGTCTTGTGAATAATAACTTTGTTCCCAACATTCCCTGCATTTGCAGCCCCACTATTCCTAATTACTCTTGTACACAGCACAAACAACAAACATAATCAAGTTATCAAACGAATTCAAGTAAACTCGTGGAGCAACTCCACTCGTGAGTTAATTCGCAAACTCGCGTAAGTTTATTTGTTATATAAAAGTAAAATATATTATATATAATATCAAATTTAGGCATTCAAAATTAATAATTTTTAATTTTAAAGCACATACTAATGATATATTTATAAAGGCATAAATACTTTAATACATTTAAATGTCAATTATGCAATAAGTACAATAACATATAAGACACAAGACACAAATTGAGCATAAAAATGAGTGAGTGTAAATAAGTTAGTAATTTTGTAACGCTAACCTTGAAGGGGAAGTCTAATAAGTTAGTAATTTTGTAACGCTAACCTTTAAGGGGAAGTCTTTTTTAGCAACACGACGTTTTTGAGCAAATTTAGGTCAAATTTCAAACTTATTGACTCGCTCATAAATTCGAGAGTTTAAACGAGTTTATGCGAGTTTACCCGAGTTCAACCAAGTTTACTGGGCTATGAGTTTAGTGCCGAATTGACTTGGTTGAACTCGGGTAAACTCACTTAAACTCTCGAGTTTATGAGCAACATGCATTGGTATATATTACATGCATCAACATTATTATAGTGTCCTTTGGCTTTTTCTTTCGGACTTACAAGTTAGAAGTGACCCAATCAAAAGGCATTAGTCATATGTATTGCCATGTGCAACATGGATTGTGCCCTGTTGCTTTAGTTTGGATCCCTTCTTTCTTCTTACTTTTGCATAATTCAACTTAGCTCATATGGAAACTATGTCCACCTCAAAACTCAAAACTCCATATACAATCCAAATGTTCAAAATATATTATTGTTGGAGAGCTTCATTTACCGACCGGATTTCGTAATCCCATCGAGCTTGTTCTTTAATCATGAAAATTGATGCTTTAGCATTCAAAGAAGACTTAAAAAACATAGAAGAAACATTACACGGGTAATTAATTCAAATTAAAAACCCTTGTATAATTCCATATAAAACTCTAGTCCTATGAAAGTATGCATGCACAGGTTTATTGCCATCACTTTATTGAATTGGATTGGTTTTAAACAACCAGTCAATTTGGGTATACTAAGCATTCATAGTATACATTTTAGCTTTCTATTTTCCCCTATACATGTACGGTTTATTAATGTCTGAATATTCATTGGTATCTTTGAAGAAGAAAAAGTTTAAACATGCAAAGATATCCAAAGTTCTATCTATGAAGACTAGCAGACTCCATAGAAGAGTCAATAGTATCTTGGACGCTGAAGGGTATGTACTCCAGGATATGGTTTGTACTCTGGAGGAGGTCTTGCACTTGGTCTTGGTATCCCATATGGCGAAACTGAATCTGAAATGTAACAGAAACCCATGTCAATCATATTGCATGAGTAAAAAGAGGAGAAGGAGGAGGTGGGAGCAACTACCGGGTGTGGCGGAGGATGGAGTTTGCAGGTGGCGCTGGAAACCGCTGTTGTCATTGTAGGATCCATGATGAGCAAAAGGCATTGTAGCTGCATTGAAAATTGGGAAGGCTTGATTTGCTTCATTTGTGCGACTTCTGTACAAATCAGGAAAAGCACCAGGGGGGACCATATTGTTTCCTTCAATGTTTGGCATGCTGTATTGGCCACCCATTGCTGGGTTGCTGTAAGGCCTAATATCCATAGAACCTGTTTCATTAATGGGAAACGGTCCACAAGGACAGGGTGCTCGGGGTACAGGGGGAATTTGACTGCCTGGATATACTACGAAAAAGGAATTCATACTTCCACCATGCTGATCAGCCACTTGAACATTTGTGTTAACCTATGAGCATGTATACCAGCTGCAAGCATCAGTATTGAAGACGGATAACAATACAATTTAGTATGTGTATAAAAGAGGTAGATCCAACTAACTTGACCGGGCATCCCATAGTTGGAAGGAAAGATCTGAGAATGAGTGTCTTGTCTGTGATTAACTCCACCTGAACCAAAAAGTGCACCAAGATTACAATCATTAAAAGCATTAATACAAATAGATACTCCTAGGTAGAAAAATAACAGTACGTAGGCAAAAACCTGTAAAACTTCCTTGGTATTGCAAAGGAGAACCAGCAAGTGAATGAAAGGAATCACTGCGCTGTAATGTTGATGAACTATTGTCTGATACAGATCTAAGATCCTGCTTCATCTGATCTGAATACATCTGAGACTCATCTCGGTTCAGTTCTACAAATTTAACCTTCAAATGAAATAAAGCTTAGTCTGAATATTTACATTTGACACCAGCAAAATGTATACACTGTTACATTACCAAAAAATCCAAAATACCTGATCAAAATACTCATCTGCATGAGGCATATCCACGCCTTTAGGAAAAACATAGTTAGCTGCCACAGCCATAACTAAAAAGAACAAAATAGACCAAAAGAAATATTAAGTTAGGAGAAATTATGAACTTAAAATAGGCAGATAAAAAGTAAAGAAAAAAGTAAGATGTGAAAATACCTATCATGTTTTTCAGAGCATCAGGTGGAACGTCTGTCCTCATTTCTTTAAATCTTTTATTACTCCGCACCATGAGCTCTTCTGGCTTCGGAAATACAACAACAGCAATCTGCATCAAACAAAAAAATGATATTATATAATCCATGGAAAATTTAACTTTCAGCTCCAACCAAAGAAGTAGATGAATACCTTTTGATAGTCAGCATATGGCTTGAGCTTATGCTTACGTGCACTTTTGTAAACATTTGTCTGGTCAATTATATAATTGCAGGGAATAGGAGCTGCTCTCGCTAGCAGCACATTGAATATTTCAATTGCCTTATCCATCAAACGATCAAATCTTTCACCATAGTTGTTCTTCCGGGATAGTCCAGGCACCTGCACAATATTTTTTTGAGTTAGGCACATATTAGAGACAGAAAATAAGGATATATAAATCATGGCCAGTGTATCATTAACCTTCATCTGATCAAGAACCAAGTTTGTTCCAAGCAAAACATAACGCTTTTCTGGATGCTCTTTCACCCATTTTTCTGCCCATGTAGTCTTGCCTGAAGCAGGCAAACCCACCATCATTATCACTTCACAGTTGCTCTTATCAGAAAAGGAAGGCCCCACAATGATGCTTCTGTCCTCGATGGCAGAGGCCCAAGGTTTAAACCCTTCTTGAGGAACAAATCCATCTTCGGGGCTGAACTGCATCTGAACCACCACATTTTTTAACAGCACATGTGGAAAAAGTGCTGATTTCCACTGTAAACCTTCCAGAGGAGAATCCACCACTCCAAGACCTAAAGAACTGGGAAAAAAATGGATTGCAGTACCTAACCGTTTACCATTCTTGGAGAAACCAATTGAAGCCATTGGCTTGGCTTCAAGGTCAATGCAGCATACTATTGTATCACCAACACCAAACTTCCCACCGTAATCTGAAAAATCTTCTGCCTGAGAAAACTTTCCTGTCCCACCATATCCGAACTGTACTTGGTCTCCCCAAGTTTCCCTATCATATCATCCCCTCTAGAAATACCAAGACGGCAGATATGCTGCTCCCCAAAGACGGTGTCCTCCATCTGAACCTCCTGGAAAGAAACAATTTTGCAGCCAAAACAATATCTCCCTCTGGTTATTCCAAAGTTAGCTCTGGCACCAGACCAACAATAAGCAAAGCCTTGATCATGAAGTCCAGATCCAACAAGTCCATTGAATTCCAGTATTCTTGCGTTCTCCATGTAGTAGTTGATAAGGGACTTCACAGCCTGAGATTTTGTTCAAAACAATATTCATCAGAAATTACAATGGAAGAAAAGTTTTATAGAATTCTTCATTAAGGTACTGATTCTTAGGGAACTTACCCTGAAACCCTCTGGGGACAGACATGCTAGCCGACCAGCTTGGGCTATGTTGGAAGCTCCATTAAAGCAGGTGCACATTATGCTGTTGAAATCAAGTCGGACACCTGTGAAGCCTGCGAATTTTGAGAAGGATGAAACTTCAATCGCTACCTGAAGGCACAATGAGGAAAGACAAAGGTTTAGCTTGCCATTTGAGACTTTCATTTCATTAAAAAATAATGCTGCACATGATGCAAGGTTAATGATTTAAGAATAGGTCTTAAAAATAAGCCATGAGACTTACTTCTCTGGCTCCAGGAATTTCAAAGATTGACTTAGGACTATCATCAGTGATATAAGCTGAATATGCAGAATCATAGATACTGATTGATCCATTCACTTTGGCAAAATCAGCAAGTTGTTCTAATTGCTTCCTTCTTGCTGCATGGCCAGTGGGATTGTTTGGAGAACAGAAGAAAATAAGCTCTGGCCTTGAAGCTTTATGCAGATCAGGAAAGAAGTTTGCTTGAGGCACACACTTCATGTATTCTATGTTTTTGTATTTTCCAACACAATCACCTAGGAGCACATATAGTAAAGCTGTTAACTGTACATTAATATCCTCCTCTGTTACATTGGAAGTGACGCTATCATCATCATCATCCTGATCATCATCAGGAGGCGCATTTTCAGTTATGAGCATTGATTCTTGGGGTTCATTCAGCTTGTGAATGGCGATGGTGGGTGGCACATATTTGCCCCACATCGACCAAACTTTGAAGGAAAGGGATTATAAACCCCTATATATAGTACCAATGGTTTTAGTTTTAAAATCATCCCAAAAATGTAGTCTCTTCTATATATTCACATATTAAAGGGATCAGCTACAAGTAGTGCTGACCGGAGACATAGGCAAAATTGGCTGAACTCTGTTATCAATTGGTGTGTTTTTTCCTTTCTCTATTTTATTTCTGTCTAAGGAGGTTGGAATTAGTGAGACTGGTCTCTCCCCTCCGGCCTTTCCTGAGAATTTTATTGTTAATAAAATTCTGTCTAAGGAGACTGGATTTAAGTGGGACTTGATTGTGTCTCATCCAATCTGTCCTGGGAATTACTATAATAGTAAAACTCATAGGATTGATTTGTATTGAAAATTATCCAATCTGTCCTGGGGAATTACTATAATAGTAAAACTCATTGGATTGATTTGTATTGAAAATTATCCACGTTTCCGCAACAAATTGGTATCAGAGCTTTAGGTTCGTCCTAGGCTCTGTTTTGTGTTGTATTGAATACTATTGTTTGAGTTAAAATGGCAGCATCAAATCCACAAAAGAATGATACTCTGTCAAGTGAAATAATGCCAAAATTGGACCCATTGGCGAGAATTCATTTGTCGAAGGCAAAGTTAGCAGTGGAGATATTTGATGGCATGGGTCATTTCGGCATGTGGCAAGGCGAAGTGCTAGACGCTTTATTTCAACAAGGTCTAGACATTGCTATTGAAGAAAAGAAACCAGATAATATTGATGAGAAAGATTGGAGTACAATCAACTGGTTGGCGTGTGGAACAATCAGATCTTGCTTGTCCAGAGAGCAGAAGTATGCCGTAAAAAATGAGACTTCTGCACATAAATTGTGGAAAACATTGGAGGATAAATTTCTAAAGAAGAGTGGTCAGAATAAATTCCTCAAGAAGAAGAGATTGTTCAGATTTAGTTACCGGCCAAGTACTTCCATAAATGAACACATAACTGTATTTAATCAGTTAGTAGCAGACTTGTTGAATTTGGATGTGAAGTTTGATGATAAAGATCTGGCGTTAATGTTGTTGTCATCACTACTCGATGAGTTTGAGCATTTGGAGACCACATTACTTCATGGCAAGGAGAGTGTATCCCTTAATGATGTTTGTTCTGCCTTATATAGCCATGAGTTAAGGCAGCAGGAGAAGAAGCTCAACAAACAAGCAATTGTAGACGAAGCATTTGTGGTAGGAGGACGCTAGAAAAATCAATTGAAGAATAGAAGAGGTAGATTGAAGTCGGAAGCCAGAATTGCCAAAGATGAGTGTGCTTTCTGTCGTGAGAAAGGGCATTGGAAGATAGACTGTCCAAAGTTGAGATCCAAAAGGAAAGAGGCTGAAATCGCAAATGTTGCTGAGTTTCAAAATGACGACTCAGATTACTCATTGATAGTGACGACTATCGATGAATTTGAGAAGGGCGGTTCAGATTACTCTTTGGAGATTTCATTCGTTGCTGAATTTGAAGATGATAAATCTGATTACTCATTAGAAGAATCATCAATTGCTGAGAAAGATGACTCAGATTGTTCTTCAGACGGATCATTTGTTGGGGTAGTAGCAGAAGTTACAATAACACCTTTCAGTGACGATGGAGATGCAGAAACAACAAAGTTGTGGCATAGGCGTTTGGGACATGTTGGTGAAAAAGCCTTGCAAACTCTAGCTAAACAGGAATTGTTTAAAAATTTGAAAGCCTGTAAGTTAAAGTTTTGCGAGCATTGCATGATGGAGAAGAAGAAGAAAGTGAGATTTGACACTGCTATTCATAATACTCGGGGTATTCTGGATTATGTGCATTTTGATGTGTGGGGACCTTCAAAGTCACCATCTCTTGAAGGACGGCACTACTTTGTCACTTTCATTGACGATTTCTCCAGACGAGTATGAGTGTATACGATGAAGACTAAGGATGAAGTGCTTGGAATTTTCCTTA
>JASCZI010241836.1:4157-23311 GCA_036250425.1 Stylosanthes scabra | reverse complement strand
ACTGGGGAGCAGTGAAGTGGTATAGAATCCCCAATATTTTGGTCCGTCAACTTTTTCCCTCTCTTTTCTTCAGATATCAGATAATCTTGCCAACTAAACAAATATGCGGCTAAAGGGGCAAATCCGCTCCAGTTTGGTGGGCTAAGAGGTGGGGCACCGTTATTGATACTTGTCTTTGGAGTTGCTTGGAAACCATTTCCAGGACCAGGCATTACCTCCCAAACAACAATGGTGGATGGATTCACAATTGGCACACCTGCAACATGCATGGCACCACTGTCTGTGATGATAGCATCACCAGCCATAATGCCACTGGGTCCACAACCCAGTAGCCCTTTACTAGTGCAAAACCATCTAGGTGGTTCTGCATTCTGACAATGAGGCCACTGTGACCAGTGAAGTTGAACCGAACCTGATGAGAACACAGAACAGACACAAAGAAAATTGGGCCATCTAGCTGGGAAAAAAAAAGTCCATGTGTCAGGTATAAAACTTTGCGCTCATCCTTAATTAGAAACAAGTTAACATATAAAATGAAAGATTAGGAAAATAACTAAACGAAATAAGAAAACTAGGCGTGAAAAAAATTGACCTGAGGTTTGAGATTGTTGTGAAAGAAACTTTTCCTCAAATGTTGACTTCAAATTAGCAGCACCGCTAGACTTGGATGAAAGCCACCTATACTGATTTTTACAGAAATGTAATTAACTTATATTTAAATTTAAACAGAAGTTAAACTGCACACACACATGCTTGCTAAAGTGCAAACTTTACATTAGTGCACCGGTGCAATTACTTTATGGCTGAATGTATGGATAATGGAATTTTCACTAATACCTCAAAATCTTTCTCTTCAATTTTTCTTGACAGTTACAAACTCCCAATCTGAGTTTTGGAAGAATGAAAAAAAAAAAATACCTATCTGCCTTTAGTAAAATTATTTCTAAGATTTTTTTATCTAAATAATTTTTTTTCTTAGAGAGAATCTTCTTTAGAATCTTCCCCTCATTCCTTACGTATCTACATAAGATTTAAGGTCATAGAAAGTGTAACTGAAATGTTTATAAGAATTCCTGAAAGATAATGCAGGGAAACTTTAAACAGTGAAAAAAAAAAGTTAGTTGCATACCAGAGATGCCCCTGATAGCCACTTTGTAACAACTGCAATATCTTGTCGCCACTCATGCTCACGCTGCCAGTAGCTAGTATCCCGTACAAGATTAGCTGGCCCCTGAAGGGACAAGCAAAGAGTAACAATCAATCAAACAAGCAAAGCATGTACAAGGAATGGCAAAGCAAGAGAAGGTGAAACATAGGCCAAAAGAAAGTATCATCCCACCAGCAGACACAAGTATCAAGTCAATTAATTAAATTGACCTCCTAGACTAATCTATAAGATATAGTTAAATCTCCTTTTCATCGAAAGATTTCAATAATCAGCTCAATCATACAGGAATCTGAAAGTTGTTTAGCAACATATGTTCAATTACTGGCAAATAGAAAATGTTAAGGAAATCTGTGGCCATAGTAAAACTTATGGCAGAGTACTTCTAACTATATTATTGTACTAGAACCACTAAGTTGTGCTAGAAATTTTTATTCCAGTATCCACCCATGTAACGCTCACTTACTTGAGATGGTTGAGTCCAAATAGTTACCCTCCCATGAAAATTAGCTATCAATAATGCACGGGGACAGCAAGTAGGGGACCACTCAATAAACTGGACAGAATCACGAGGAGAATCTGCAGAAGGCATACAATGTAGATAATCAAATTTTCATAGACAATTAGATGAATAATCAAAGTCCTAACTCTACTTCTTTGTGGCTAATTTTCCGGATTAAGTTGTGTGAAGAATAATAAGATCAGACAAAGTAACCTGGCATAGGAAAAATAGAACTCCTCTGGTAAAAGGAAGTAGTGAAATTAAAATACCTGCTATGACAGTGAATACTGCACATTCAGTAGGCCTCTCTGGGATAACAATATGTATAGGGATCCAAAATGGTGGATCTGCGGTTGAGCTATGAAAACAAAAGATCAAAAAATGCAATAGCCATTACAAACAAATATCAGTTATCGGAACCAATAGACAAGTTGGCAACAGAATATTCAGCTCACGGTCAAAGATAAGGCGAGAAACACGGGTACTAGATGATAACTAAATGTACACTAACCTGGGAATTCTAGCACATGTTTCAGAGGCACACACTATAGCATTCAGTTTTCCACACCAGGAAACGGCACTGCGTAAAAGACACAAAATCAATAAGTTCTTTCACAGAACAGTTCCGAAATAAACAGAAAAATTCACTCTACACAAGGTCCTTAGGAGATCAAAAACAGAATCTCAGTTTTGCACCAACAGAATCATAGACTGCAAAATCAGTCTGCACCACATAAGCATCAAATCAAGAAGTTCTTATATCTTAAAATCAAAAGACACCATAATAAAAAAAAACATCCGAATCATTTAAAAAAAATCTTCATCACAGGAATTTTCACAGCAACATTACTTAATTATTATACACTTATCCAGCATCACTTGAGATAGAATCTAGCAGTGCATATATACCTGAAATTGCGGCAAACTTCAGGAACACTCATCTTATGGAGCAAATGGGACTTTGGTTGCTTAAGCCTAATGCAAAAAACAGTAGCAGGGGTGGTAGTGACTGAATCTTCCTCCATTGGATTCTCCACTGGTGGCTGCTTCTGCTCACCACTCACTTCCACTGCTTCATTCTTCTCTTGAGCCTCAGGTACAGCCTCCAGCTCCTCCTCCTCCACCACCTCCACCACTGGGCCCTTTGTCCCACCAACTTGATTCATACCCCAAAAGAAAAAAGAGACCCAAACAAATAAAGTTTTGATTTTTATACACAGGAAAGAGAAAGTTGCAATGCAGTAAAGTGGTACAAAGTCGCAATTGAAGGCGACAGATATTACTATTGTAGAGAAAGCGAGAAAGGAGATTAGTGGGGTTAGTGTCAATTCTTTTGTTTATATAATTCAAAAGCTGAAATTTTGATGTGATTTCTTTTTAGGGTTAGGTTTTCTTTTCTTCTTTCATGTTGGTGGTGGTGGTAGGCAAAGCAGGTGTGAATGTGATTCCTTGTTGGGAGGAACCTTCTTTTTCAACTAAAGAAGATTCAAAAATGTATTTTGATTTTTGAGGCTTTCAAAGTTTTGCCTTTTAGGGTTGAAATGTGTGAACCTTTGAAGGGATTTTGAATTGGAATTGGGAATGGGTGGCATGCAAATTGCAAATTGCAAATGCAAGCAGAGTTGCAGCAATCAGCAATGAAATGAAGACTGAAGATTGAAGATTGAAGATTCTTAAATGCTTATTTGGACGTTGCGTTTTGTCTGTGTCACTCACTGTCTCACCCACCTAACTCGTACACTTCTTTGTACCATCTACCATGCTTAAACCTTATTTAATTGCTTTTTTTATTATTTTATTTAATTATTTATTATTATTATTATTATTATTATTATTAATAACTTGAAAGGAGGGTTTTTTATTTAGATTAAAAATTTATTACTTACTTGTTTATTTAAAATATGAAATATTTATATTTTTATGTTAAAAGTTTATAAATTTAATTATAACAGTATTTTTTAATAATGCTACGATGAAGAATGATATATTGATTAAAAGTAAAGATTGATTTTTAATATTAAAAAGATAAATAAATAAATTCACTTTTTAAATTTCTAAATTTAATAAAAACTTTTATTTTTCTTCCAATTCTACTGTTTGTTAAAAAAGTTTTCTTTTATCATTCTTAAAATTTCGCATTTAATGTAGTCAAAATATTTATAAAATAAGTATTTAATTTCGCTAATATGCTAACGAAATATCTTTATAACCGGAAAGAAATCAAAGAATATAAATATATTTTTTAGTAATGCTGCGACGAAAAATAACGTTTTGATTAAAGTAAATATTGATTTTTAATATTAAAAAGATAAATAAATAAATTCACTTTTTAAATTTCAAAATTTAATAAAAACCTTCACGTCAAATTTTACTATTTATTAAAAAAACAAAATTTTTTTATCAGAATTCCGCATTTAATGTAATCAGAATATTTGTAAAATAAGTATTTAACTTCGCTAATTATGCTAGCGAAATATCTTTATAACATGGAAAGAAATCAAAGAACATAAATATTCTGGATTTTAAGTAAATATGCAAATAATTTATGTTTCACTTAAATAAAAAAACTCATAAAAATAAAAATATAGGAAACATTAAGAGATTTAACTTTCAAAAAATCTCTTAAGGAAAAGAGACGAAAAAAAACTATTTTTTATTTTAAATGTGGTTTCATACGAAAGTAAAAGTCAAAAGAAGTCATAATCAGTTGATAATCAAAAACCCAGTCATAATTTTAGCAAATCCAGAAGAAGCCAACCCTTTTGAGTTTTGAGTTTTGACTTTGAACATCATCATAACTTGCTGATCAAATCTAGGAAACGACCAAAAATTTTTGAAACAAGAATAATATATTTTCTATTTTCTTAACCCAGGGCTAGGGGTGTAGGACTATATCCAGTAAACCCATTAAATCCAAGGAAGAATATGCATAGTTGATAGTTGAATGTTATATTCTAAGATCATTGTTGAAAGTTGAAAATTGGCGTTTTCTGAATCCATGGTTTTAATGCAAATGCACCTGATTCTCTACGGCATCTGCACTGGAATTTATTATTGAAAATGTAAGCTCATAAATTCGTAAACTTGTATATAAAAATATTTTTCATTTGTATATGTATATATTTTCTTTCAGATGAGGAAAACTTTTTTGTAAATATGATCTTCTATAGTTTTTTATATATAAAAACTTTGTTCAATTCATAGAAGTGAAATTCACTGTTTTAAAACAATAGTTTTTTTTTTTTTTTTGGTGTCTTTTGAAAAACAATAGTATGATTGTTTTGAAACGTAAACACACCAAATACTAAACCAATGAATAATTAACCATGGTATGGTAAGGATTACTGTGTTAACTGTTAATGATGTGCTTGCACTTTGCAATTGCAAGTAATAAATCCAAACAAACAAATAATTTTTTTTTAAAAATATATATATAATCTTCATTTTAATTCTGTGAGACAGCATCAGCATTTGGTCCAAGGAGTTAGGAACAGGTCTAAGAAAATACAAATAGAAAGATTTGGTTTATGCAACATTGGGGCCCAGCCAAGTGGGAATGACCAATACCTTTAAAGCAAACTTTAATTAATCAACCTAAATTAATTCATACCCGTGGAGATGTTTTAGATTTTTTTAACTAAAATATCTATCATCTATTATATTAATAACAAAAATTAAGCTCTTGTCTTTTTAAATTGTGAAATTGTTACCATTATTTTCAATCGAATTTCTCATATTTTTTTCTATAATAAATATTATTTTAACACATTTATTAGTACAAGCTTTATTGTTGTTATTTAATAACAAATACTATTTTAACATCGATTTCTTTTTAACCGTTAATGCATAATTTTAAAATAATAATTTGTATCAAATTAATTAATAACAACCTTACAAATATTAATAATATTTGTATATAAATAATGTTATTAATTTTTACTGTTATATGTACATCTCAATACATATTATTTTCAACATAGAATCGTGAAACAAATAATGGGCAATGTGTACACCCGAAGCATGAACCTCCTCCATTCACTGTAAAGTCAGCATCAAAGCCGGCTGGAATTTTTATTATTATTTTTTTAGGCCAAAGTCCAACTCAACTAACTTGGATCATATCAAATTATTAACCAACCACTTTCACGTTCTCTCATTTATTCACGTTTCTGTTGAAGGCTGCTTCTTTTTTTTCATCTTCAGATTCGTGCATTCAACAACTTTTAACAGCTTTTGGATATCTGCTTCCATTTGAAATTGTCTTAACATCAACCAGGTACCTCTTTCTCTGTCTCTGAACTATGAACACACGCCTCTTTTGTTTTCTTAGTATTGCTTTATCATGTCTTATGATACAATACATAATACATAGCTTTAATTTGTTTCATTGAAGAGATCTTTTGTGTCTTTTTCATTCTTGAAGTTTTAGTCTTTTTGGCTTGAACATTATGATGCTGAAATCACTGTCTCTAAAAGTGTCAACTGGGTTTTCTTTTTTCTTTGTCCTGTACTATGCAAGTTGTTTTCATGCTATACTTTTAAAATAAGGTTTTTGTCTCCAAATTGAACAAGAAAATACTCAAAATAGAAATGAACCAGTTGAACTTGATTCATATTAATATCTAATATTATGCAGATTGCAACGCCATGGCCATTAAGACTTGTGGCTGCTTTGGAGCCTCAGCTACAAAGAAGAAAAAAAGCACTTCTTCTCATAGTCCCAATGAAATTGATGGTGAGAGATTGTTGCTTATTTCTTCTCTTCAAGTCTTCACTTTACCACCTTGGATTTTTTAAATCACCAGCCTGATGAGTGTTGATAGTTCATCTTTTCTCTTTTGTTGTTATGTTAAGGCTATCCCTTAGTCAATGTTAGGCAATTCTCTGATAAGGAACTGAGATTGGCAACTGATAATTATCATTCAAGCAGTAAGATAGGAAGAGGAGGCTTTGGAACTGTTTTCCAGGTAATTCAGGTTACTGTGCTTCTAAACTTGTAAATCTTGTAATTATGGAATTAACATGAGTTGTGATCAGCAGAACTTAACAAAATCAAGGTTATCGAACTCGCAAGTTAACTCACGAATCCTTACGAGTTTATATATTTAGGTCTTGATTTGTTTTAATTTCTCATGAACTGATGAACATGCTTCATGAAATAGAAGAGTTAAATTTGGGTGAAATGTTGTAATTTTGCTAGGGAACCTTAAAAGATGGAAGACAGGTAGCAGTGAAGACCCTTTCAGTTGGATCAAAGCAAGGAGTTCGTGAATTCTTGACTGAGATTAAGACATTATCAAATGTTAGACATCCAAACCTTGTTGAGTTGATTGGATTCAGTATTCAAGGAGCTAGCCGCACATTAGTCTATGAGTATGTGGAAAATGGCAACCTTGATTGTGCATTACTTGGTAATTTAAATTTGACAAATCTGAATTCTAAAGTCAGAAATCAAATCCATATACTCATCATTTGAGAGAGGATGAAACATGCAATGTAAGGTTTTGAATCATTTTCTCTGATATCTCTTTGCAGGCACAAGGACTAAGAGAATTAACCTAGATTGGAGAAAAAGATCTGCTATTTGCATAGGTACTGCTAAGGGTCTTGCATTTCTTCATGAGGAAATTGTGCCACACATTGTTCATAGAGACATCAAAGCTAGTAATGTACTACTTGACAAAGATTATAATCCAAAAATTGGTGATTTTGGATTGGCGAAATTATTCCCGGACGACATTACTCATATCAGCACGAAAATAGCCGGAACAACGTATGTTACTTAATCACATCTTTCAACTCGGTCAAGATCGATGCGTCTCGAGACTATTATAAACTTGGAATTTGAAGCTGATTAATACTTTACCCTTGTTTGGTTTCTATTGGCATAGGGGTTACTTAGCACCAGAATATGCATTAGGTGGGCAGTTAACCATGAAAGCTGATATATACAGTTTTGGGGTTCTTGTGCTTGAAATCATTAGCGGCATACGCAGCTCAAGGAGTAGCTGTGGAGATTCCAACAAACTCCTCTTGGAATGGGTATGTAAGTAAACCTCATTCTCTGTTTTTCAGATTTCATGTTTAAACAAGTTTCTGTGTGATGGAACAGGCATGGCAACTTCATGAAGAGGGTAAACTTTTGGACCTTGTGGATCCAGAGATGGAAGAGTTTCCAGAGAAAGAGGTGATGAAGTACATGAAGGTTGCATTGTTCTGCACACAGTCAGCAGCAAGCAGGAGGCCATTGATGACACAAGTGGTTGACATGCTCTCAAAGGAAATCCAGCTCAATGAGAGCCAATTACAACCACCAGGGTTCTTCATGGATTCAAATGGTGAATCCTCTCGGAACAAGTCAAATTCTAACTCTGCACCTCCTAATGATAGCTCAAGTCACAGTATTACTCAGGTGGCCCCTCGATGACCATGCCTAATTAGTAAATATAAATAGTGGTTCACCGGTTTTGGAAATTTTTGCTGATTCATTTTTCCTAGAATATATAACATTGGCACTAAAGCAACAAGCCAACTAGTGGATTACTGTATACTAAGTTTACAATATACAAGTTTTGCTGTTTATATTGATAGGAAACCGGAGAGCTTATTATGCTTGTAATACAAGTCAAAAGAAAAAGGTTTGTGTAATTAATATAGAGAGAGTTGTTCTTGTTCAACATAAAAGGCTTCTGGTGTAAAATGCTTGGTAGACTTGTTGATTTGCTTGAACATATTCAATCATTTCTAGCTCAGTTGTTTCAATGCCCCAGCAAAATCGTCTTATTCTTCAATCATGTAACGATAAAACGACCATAACTGGTGTGAAGATACAACATCTGACTTTCAGTTTGCACATTTATTTAAACCCACAAGTCAAGATCATTTAAGTTAAAAACAAATAATCTGTTATGTAGACCCATGAACATTAAATCTCCATGTCATAATTGTCAATAATTGATTTAGTTCATACAAAACCTTGATCTTGGTCATAAAAGGCGGGCAATAAACATTAGAAACTAATATCTGGGCAAAAAGACTGCAAGGGTGAAAGGTGACAGCAGATGATAGAACTGAAGAATGATACGCACAATTATGCAGCAGGCTGCTCCTCAGGGGCAGAAGCTTCTTTCTCAGGTACTTCGGCAGAGCCATTGGCAGTGGCATCCTTTAGTTGTGATCCATCAGCAGCAGGTTCAGGTGCTTTCGATGTGGCTTCTTTTCCATCCTTACCCTCTTTGGCATCTTTAGTATCTTTAGCAGGAGCAGGAGGTGGAGGAATCATGTGAGGTGGTGGTGTATGCTTCAGCTTTAGTAGTATCTGTCGCATCCTAGCGAGATCTGTGGGTTTCCCAGGCTTGGGGCCTTGGACGACTGTAATTGATGGCTTCTTTTCCTGATCCTTTTTGCCTCTTCTCTTTTCAATGTTGGGAACCTCCCTAGGAATGAGCTCTGCAATTGATTTCCAATAAGCTTTGTCTGCCTCTTTGTGAAACTTCTCTTGATTAGCCACGAATAACTGTCCGCAAACAGATTTCATTTTCTACCATTAGAAGCGCAGGGAAAAACATACCAGCTGAAAAAATGATAGCATGATGCAAGTGAAACTCACCTTCTCCCTTTCCCTATTTTGAACCTTGTTAGTCTCAACATTAAGCTTCCTTTTCTCATAAAAAGCCACCTTATACTCCTCCGCTTCTTCAATAATCTTCAATCTGATTTCTTTTTCCCTTTTCTCCTTCTCCTCTAGCAGAATAGCATTTTGACTGTATAAGGAAAGCCAAGCATTAATTTATTTATTTTTTTGCGTTAACAACACAGATCTTAAATTTGTAATCAGAAATTAACCAAAATGATTGTTCTTCCAACAAGTCTGAGAATGAATTTGACTCTGTTAACAGGGGATTTATATATCAATGGCAATAGATGTCTTGATTAAAAAAATGTCAAAGTAAGTAACCTTTTTATTTAAGTCATCCTTACAAATAGCACACTACAAGAATTTTTTGGTATCTTAATAAGCAAACAGCAAACACTTACTAGTCTTAACTATTGAAATGATACCAGTGCCTGTTTAAGTCATGTACCATCCAATTGACATAAATATTTCATATCAAATTTAGAATCCTATTGCGGTATTGCCACTTGTTACTACATGAAAGACCAAATTATGCAGCATAACACAAATTTGTAGTTTTCTTTTGTCACATGTAGACCAATTGCTATGCATACAATATATCAGAAATTTAGACATTATTCAATCCCACATACATATGACTGGGCATTGTTACCAAATTGACTATATTATATTTTATCTTATTTGCCATCAAGGCCTATTCAAGAAGCAGGCACGATTTTTTTTTTTTTTTTTTCATGGATAGACCATATTAAATATTAATTGCTATCATGTCATACTTTCCATAGCACTCAAAGTCCAAGAGATGTTCTGCTCTAAATGCAGTCCTTGTCAAGATTTACCATCACCTAGGTCTTTGTAAAGTGCTTCCCTGATCAAATAGAGAGATTTGGAATTTGATATCTTCACCTTGAATGTGATCAACTCACTCCAACGGGCATAGCCGCAAAGGGATCATTCTTGCATTAACATTTAATTCAGTAAAGCAGCTACACAAGATAGATCATAAAGTTCAAATCACCACCAAAATTCAACACACAATCCAACTTGCTACCTCACCATAGAATTTAACTTAGAAAATATCACACAAACACGATAGCTATGGTCTATGGACCAAATTCTCAAAATTCATCCGAGTAAATTAAATTTTAATTCCCCCCTCCAATCCCCTTGATCCAAAACCTAATCACTAATGAAGTGGTGGCATACAAATCAACTCCTCCCAAGGACCCTAACATACCAAGTATCTACCAAATTTCACACCTACATATCTTGCAAGAGCACAATTGACTACTTCAATTGAACTCAAATAAAGAACTAACCTCGCAAATTCGTTTCTTTCTAGATATAAGATCAAGCTCCCCGATTTCTCATTAGTGATCCTAAGTCCTAATTGCTTACACGTAACCGCAATAAACTTCGCGAACTAAAGTGTAAAAAGCTTCTCTAGATTAAAGTAAAGTCACCACAGATCTACGCAAATTCAAATGAGATCTACTCATCTACCAAATTCTTAAAAGTAAATTGAGAAAGTTCAAAACCCCTCACCGGCGCCACTCCCGAAGCGCGTAACCTTCCTCCGGCTCCAACTCAGATGGCGGCGGAAGCACCGGACCGTCGGAGACGAAGACGCTCTCGGCACCGCCATATCCATTTCCGTTCTCGTTTCCGTTCTCGACAGTGTCCGATTCGAAAGGGGACTGAGAGTAAGCAGGATTAGGATCGCTGAAGCCGTAGATCTCCGGCGAGGCGGCAGCGGCGGGGTCGTGATCTACAGTAACATCGCCATCGGGGGAGAATCCTCCGGTAAAGCTGGAGTAACCGCCGTAGCCAGAGTAGGTGTCGTCCTCGTCGGCAGGGTTGTGAGGGGCGGCGAAGTGGTCGGAGGAAGAAGAGTTGACGTTCAAGTCGTCGGCGAAGGAGTCGAAGGAAGAAGACATGTTTGCGAGTTTCTCTCTCTTGTGTGAAATGAACGAACAGAGCGAGTGGTGCCTTCTCTTCTTCTTTCTCTCTGATTTGGTTTAGTGAATAAAATTACTGAATTAGAGTTGAGTTTAGCATTTAGCAGAGCTATAAACTTATTTTGACTCCTTAATACTTAGCGCTGAATATGTTAATTCATTCTTGATTCGTGATTTTTTTCCTTGATCCAAATTCATTAGGAGGTAGAAGTTTATTTTTTTAAAAAAATAAATACAAAAAAACATAGAGATGTATAAAATGTTTTTGTTTTAAAATAGAGAATAATTTAAATACACTGTTAATGTAAATTTATTTTAAATAGACAATCAATAAAATGAAGTAACTTATTATATCATAATTATCTTAAAATATTAATTTTTATAAAATAAAAAATAAAAGATTGACTCTTTATCTTTTTTAAATTTCTCAACCACGCTTTAATGAGCTTTTAATTCTTTTTTTTCATATGCGTTATTTTTTCATTTTATTTTTTCTCTATCCGTATTTCTCTTCTTTACATCTTTCTTGATTTTTCTTTTTTTAAATGTCTATTACATGTTTATTTTGTTAATATTTAAGCATGGTGAAAAAATAAAATCTGAGTTCTTTCTATTTGATATTATTATTATTAAAATAATCTATTATCTTCTAAATTTTAGTCATAATTTGAGAGATTACTTTATATTTATTTTTATTTGGGTTAATATTTATTTATTTTTTTAATACATTTACTCTCTAATGAAAAAATTATTCTTAAATATATAATCAATTTTTTTTAATGGTATCTTTATAATTACTAATAAGGTCATCTCCAGACATCAAGGTATTAAAGTATTAAAGTTTTGTATTTTCTTCGACAATGATATCAAGAGGACAAAAAATAACATGACATACAAAAGAATACCGATAAAAGAGTTATGAGTGAAAAGAAAGAGGAATAAAGAAAAAAAAGTTATGAGTGAAGAGAAAGAGAGGTAAAAAAGAAGACGCAGATGAAAGAAGAAAATTAAAAACTCATTAAAGCGTGGTTGAGAAATTCAAAAAAGATAAAGAGTTAGTCTTTTATTTTTTATTTTATAAAATTAATATTTTAAGATAATTATAATATAACAAGTTACTTCATTTTTATTGATTGTTTGTGTAAAGTGAGTTTACATTTCAATGCATTGAAATTATTCTCTTTAAAATAAAATTTGTCTAGTTTTATGTTTATCTAAAAATTATACTTTTATCTTGTCTAACCTACCAAATAAAATATATGATAAGGTATAAGGTACTAAACTACTAATGGTAAATATAACTTAAATAAGTAAATAACACATAAATAAGTAAGTAAAAATATTTTTGAAAAATTAAAAAATATGACAAAAATATCACAATATAAATCTTTAATTACTTTTTTCTTTTGGTGACAAAAATCTTTAATTACTTTTTATTTTTGAACTTTTATCAGCAGTTTCGGCTTTTTTTTTTGTTTTGTCATATGTTGCCATGTTGGGCTTGAATTGGTTTTGACTGGGTTGGGCTTTACTAAGGAACCACTTTTGGGCCTTGAGTCATACTTGACAAGCCCAAAATAGTCAAAATAAAAATGATTGGCAACGCCTAACGATACAAAATTCCTGACAAAAAAAAAAAAAAGAACAATAAAAATTCAAATTTGACGCTGTTATTTCTCCCTCTGTTTTTCTTCACTCCTCTTCTTTCAATTCAAGAACCGAAACAATGGTGCTACGCACGCACGGTTCCATTGACGGTCATTTCCGCAAGAGAAAGTCCAAGAGAGGAAGGACGCCCAATGAAGGCTTGATTACGAAGAAGATGAATTCCAAGAAGAAGAATGAATCCAAAAGTCTCGCCTTTGCAATGATTCCGTCTAAAACCTCAACGTTGATGGAGGCGCAGGAATTCGGCGAGGTGATGGAGCGCATAGACGAGGTCATTTTCGCCATTGATGGACTCCTCTGGTCTCAACCCGTTCGGATAAGAAGGAGAAGCTTGCTCTCTTTGTTGTCCATTTGCGCCACCGCGCAACAGCGCCAACTCCTCCACGCTCAAAGGTACATCAATTCGTACAGATTATTCGATATACATGTGCTAATATGAAAAAGATTGAAACTTTTTTCTTAAAAAACAAAATTTCTTTTTGCTTTTTTGTTTTGGGGTTTATTGAAGTTAATTCAAAATTTTGAATTTTTGCTGGGTGCAATAAAGATGTGTGTTCAAGAAGTAAGTAGTGTTTACTTGATGTTTTGTGATCAGTATCATTAGGTGATAATCCCTGATTTTTCTACTTTATAGGATTGCAAAGACAATCATTGATGCTATTTTGTGCCTAAGTCTTAATGATCTTCCAAGCAATGTTGCTGCTGCAACTCTATTCTACATTCTGACCATTGATGTAAGTCTTCTTGTATTCTTTGTGATGAAATTCATCTTCAATGTCTCAATATGCTAGGAATTTACTTTTGACCTTTTCTGTGCAAGGGTGACCTTTCAATGGCATACTTCCGATTCTGCTTTTGTTTGGAAGCTGTTATTTATTAATGCAATTGGTTTCAGTTTGCCTGATGTTACTGGATATGCTTTTGATTTCAGGGTCTAGAAGATAACCTCCTTGAATCACCTGGTTGTGTTCAATTTCTGATCAAGTTGTTGAGACCAATTGCCTCAATGGCTAGTGCAGATAAGGCACTAAAATTTGGTTCGAAAATTCTAGTGTTGCATAAGAATGTTGGTTCATTAGAAAATATAAGAGAAAGATGGGACTCCAGTTCTGTTGCAATCTTTTCTATGGTTCAACAAATTCTAGTAAGTTGTAAAGAACTGAAGCCAACCTGTCAAGATGACAACAGCTTAGAGAGGCCGGAGTTATCCCCGGAATGGTTAGCATTGTTGGCCATCGAGAAGGCTTGTTTATCTTCCAGTTCTCTTTATGGTATTGTACTGAATATCAAGTTCCAGATTTTACTCTATAGATGAAGTTAACAATGAATAGCCCAATCTGTTTAGTTTTAAACTTTTAATGGTTCTTTGAGCTATTTGTTTTATCATTCTTATTGTTGATATTGTTTCTTAATGATGCGGAATCTGCTCTCAGAAACTTCGGGTGCTGTATGTAAGACTGGTGGAAATTTTAAGGAAAAACTAAGGGAGCTTGGAGGACTTGATGTTGTCTTTGAAATTGCCTTGAAGTGCCACTCTGATTTGGAGGTGTGCTATCTGATCTTTCTTACTCTAAGATGAAATATTGTGTCTGTCTATACTGCATACATCATCAACTCCCTTATGTTCAGGGTATCAATTTAAGCAGCTACTGTCCTCTTTTGTTCTAGTTGATTTCAAGTTTTGAAGTCCTATCTTGTTGTAGATTACTTTATTTGGGGTTATCTTAAACCATTGGTTTGCCATTTCAGTGCTGGGTGGAGGATAGTTATCTGTCTACTAAATATGTTAGAAATGACAAATGGCTAAAATGCCTTACTTTGCTTCTCAAATGTTTGAAGATCATGGAAAACGCGACATTCCTTAGTGAAGGCAACCAGGTTTACTACTCATTCTAGCCTACCCTGTCTCTCTTTCAGAAATCGACAACAAAACTAAAGTAGACATAGATATGACTTTCATCTGGCTTTTGTTTCCTTGACTTCCCCTTTGTATAGTATACTCAAATGTATGTACTTTAGTTCATCCTTCATCATATGTACTTTATCTCAACAGGCTCATTTACTTGAACTAAAACGGAAGCTCATTCCTCAAGCAACTCCATTCTCTTTTCTGGAGCTGATCTTAAGTATTATAAAAATTCTTTCAGGTAATATAAATATATAATTGCACAAAGGGGTAACTTCTTCCTTCTGCTGCTTTGCCTTTTTGTTTCTCTTCTGTTGTCATTTTATTTTACTTCTATTACTTTCCATTTCCAATTTGTGTATTCTTACTAGTGTTGAGATAAGCTCATCAAGCTTTTCTGAGTGCTCTTTATACTTGAATCTGCAGGGTGTCTCACTTTAAGGCATAATTCCATTGGAATGTGCGATCATATGGAGAGAGAATCTTCTGTAAAGAGCTTTGGTCTTTCACAGAAGTACCAATTTGTGAGATGCACCCAGTTAGAAAGCTCTCTATCAGTTTCTGAAACTCCCAGCACTTCAATGACATACGGTTATTCACCAAATATGAGAGTCAATTCTTCCAAATTTGCAACATCTAGTGGTGCACCATCATGTGGTTTGGATTGTAAAACATTCATGATCCAACATGAAATTTCAGATGATAACCAAGATCCATTTGCATTTGATGAGGATGGCATTGCACCTTCTAAGTGGGACATACCATCAATCAAGCAAAGAAAGTCTCGTTCTGACAAACATGAGGTAACAAGCAGAGTATTTGAAAAGGGATGTCTATCGCAGACTAGTGTGAGCCAACAAGAATCGAAACAAGGGGATGTCAATTGTTCCGGTTCTTACATTGGTGGTGAAGAAGGTTCCAGTCTTCTCACTGATTGCCTTCTTACTGCTATTAAGGTATCCTTATGATTTTCTATCAGTTTGTATCTTCTCTATACTGTTCTTTCCTAATTTGGGATCTCTATAAGTTAATGTTATATACTTGTACAATTGTAGGTACTGATGAATTTGACTAATGACAACCCTATTGGCTGTCATCAAATTGCTGAATATGGAGGATTGGAGATTATGCCTCTTTTAATTGCTCAGCATTTCCCTTCTTTCAGCTCATCTTCATTGCGCACTTTTCACATAAAGGAAAATAAGCCAAATAGTGTGAAAGACAATCGACATGATAGGCATCTCACTGATCATGAGATAGATTTTATTGTTGCTATTCTTGGCCTGCTTGTAAATTTGGTAGAGAAGGATGGTCATAATAGGTAATTCAAATAGTTTCTTACTGGCATTACTGGTATTCAATCAAGAGATTTATGTGTTTCTTCACCTTAATTCCAATCTTAGCAAAAAGCAAAGGAAAAAAAATCTAATTTGGAATAACCACACCACACAGAGTTTGAATTATGTTGTTTCTAATATATTCTCATAGTTACAGTGTTGTCTCACTGTTGCATTATCACTGCTACTGATGATTTTGCAGATCACGGCTTGCAGCAGCCAGTGTTCTGCTAACTAGCTCAGAAGCCATAGACCATGAGGTTCGGAGGGATGTTATTCCATTATTATGCTCTATTTTCTTGGCTAACCAAGGTGGAGTTGAGGATAGCAATGAAGATAAATATCTGCTACTGGTATGTATGATTTTCTTTGTTTACTTACTATAGGCGACTTGAACCATTTTTAGATATAAATAAAGTTGTGTGCTCCAGACTGTAATGGTTGGGGAGAAGGATATGAAGTTTGATTGTGGTATTGAATCATCTTGCATTGTTCCCCATCATGCAGAATGAGGAGGAAGCTATTCTGCAAGGGGAAAAAGAAGCTAAGAAAACAATTGTTGAAGCTTATTCAGCACTGCTTCTAGCCTTTCTATCCACTGAAAGGTTATACTTAATTAACTTTTCTTCTTTCGGTTTTATTTTTTGTTGTTTTGTATCTTAGGGATTTTTTCTTTTCCCTTTCTCAAATACAGCAATGACATTCACGTAGCAATTGCTGACAATCTTCCAGATCATACTTTGTCCATGCTTGTGCCTGTGTTGGAGAGATTTGTGGTAAGTAGCTTGGCCTGATAAAACTGTGAATCTTCAGGAAATATTGGGATTATTGAAAGTTGCCACTTGTTGGGGCACTGTGGGGGCACTTAACTATTGGGAAGATTTCGGGGAGGAACCAAGTGAGAGAACCATATCTTAAGGTTTTGAGTTGGATGTAGTCCATTCCCGAAATCTCTCCGATGGTTAAGTGCTCCCCACGGTGGCCCAACAAAAGTGATGTTTGGAGTCATCTACATTGTTATTTCTTTTCCCGGCATAGAGAACATCCTTAACACATAGTTACATATCTGTTTCCAGGAATTTCATTTGGCCTTAAATATGATTTCTCCAGAGACCCATAAAGCTGTTAGTGAGGTCATTGAATCATGTAAAGTTCGATGAAAAAGCTCAGCTAATGGAAAACTATGTACACAGTCTCAGCTGGTTTGCTGCAGCTCACTTCATTTCACTCCAATTTTCATTTTATTCTGTCGCCATTTAGCTCCAACTATCACTAGATGCAACTTGTATATAAAAGTTAACAGAAGGTTGCCTTGTATAGCTTTTGTATCAACAGTGATATTTTTTCAAATATTCTTGATTAGTCATCTTTTTTCTCTGCATATTGCTCTCTCTCTCATGTTCTTTTTTTCATTCAACCCCAAATACACACATAGTTAAGTTATTAGATACACAATTTACAAGTGTCTAAATCAAGCATTTGTGAGTATGTAACTAAGAACGATTATTAGCAGAAAAATAAAAATAAAAATTAAATGAAGCACCAACCACTACCAGGAAAGCACTTCACAGAAATATGAACAAAAAAACCAAAAAAAAAAAATAAATAGAGAGAGAGAGTATGTAACTGTAACTCCACTACAACCACCCACACTGCCTCTAACATTAACATTAACAGCAACTGCCTTGGAAACCAACCCAAAACTTAAAACTTTTAAACCAATAAACATTTCCCTCCTTTCCTCTGTTCCTGTTCATGTTTGAAACCAATAATGGAAGAGAAGAACTACCAGTTCTCTTCTTCTGCTGCATTGCAATTAAAAAGATCTTTCCTTTCTCTGCTCTTCTCTCTCCCCACTTCACTCTATGCTCTTCTCCTCCTCTTCCTCTTGGCCTACAATGGTTTCACAGTGTTCTGGGTTCATGTCCCTCTCTCTCTTCTTTCCCCTACAGCACACCACACCAAATGGCCTTCTTCTGTGTTCCTTGCTGTAAAAGAAGGAACTTTACCACTCATTAACAGAAGCCATTTGCCCCTTCTCCCAAAAAACTCAAACTCTTCTTCTTCTGTGTTCCTTGCTGCAAAAGAAGAAACGTTACCACTCATTAACAAAAAGCAATTGCCTCTTCTCCCTCAAAACTCAAACTTTCCTCCTTTTCTCATCACTGAAAAGAAGCCTAGAAGGTCTAGGAGAGTGAAAAGGCACCACAAGCCTCGCCTCGGAAGTCTACTTCTAGAGGAACCTGAATTCCCATTGTTTCGGTCCAGAATCAAGGCCTTCTTTCATGGCAATTCCTCTTCTTATTCTGGTTCTTGCAAGTTCAGGTTCTTCATGACTTGGATTTCACCATTGAAGGCATTTGGTGTAAGAGAATTGCTTTCTGTGGAGAGCTTGTTCAAGTCTCACCCTGAGGCTTGTTTGGTCATAGTTTCAAAGTCAATGGATTCTGACACAGGAACTCAGTTTCTGAATCCTTTTGTGGAAAATGGATTCAGGGTCATTGCCATTGCACCTGATTTCAAATACATATTCAAGGAAACTCATGCTGAATCATGGTTTAAAAGGTTGAAGGAAGGGAATGTGAAGCCTGGTGAAGTTTCCTTGGGACAAAACCTCTCCAATTTGCTTAGGCTTGCACTGTTGTACAAGTTTGGTGGTGCATACGTTGATGCTGATGTAATGGTCTTGAAGAGCTTCTCCAAACTAAGGAACACAATTGGAGCACAGAATCTTGATCCAAGAACCGGTGAATGGAGTCGTTTGAACAATGCAGTGTTGGTATTTGACAAGAAGCACCCTTTGCTTTTCAAGTTCATTGAAGAATTTGCACTCACTTTTGATGGGAACAAATGGGGTCATAATGGTCCTTACTTGATATCAAGGGTGGTTTCTAGGATGAGACGGAACGATCAAGGAGGGTTCGAGAATTTCACTGTTCTGCCACCATCTGCATTTTACCCTGTGGATTGGAGAGGGATTAT